>VZSF01005981.1:1007398-1198032 GCA_013398295.1 Chionis minor | reverse complement strand
CCTCCTGTTTTCCGGGTTTGATTTTTCCCCCTTTTTTTTTTTTTTTTTTTTCATTTTTTTTTTTTTTTAGGTCTCCAGAGTGTCATCTCTACTTCCTCTTGCTCTTTGCACAACCTTCCAAGGCTAAGCCTCTTCCGGGCTTCTGTCAACCCTTTCTTCCTTGTCAAAAGGTCAAGTCCCTCAGCTGGCATGGGTACCTCTCCCTTGCCCAGTGTTTTGGGTGGAGAAGGCTGAAGAGTGGCCATATCCGGGGCGCTCTGCACTTTTCCCCACTCTCACAATCAGCTTTCGGCCCCATGGATGACTCCTGGGCTGCCTGCTGGCTGGATCTGGGATGTTTGCAATGGGGTGTTGATGTGACCTTGCCTGGAGCCTGTCCTCAGGATGCCCTCGCCAGGGTACTTCAGATAGAGAAAAAAATATTGAGGGAGTTACTGCCACTCATACAGTCATTCCTTTTACATGGATGCTATCAGCATTTCTCAGCAGGACCAAGAGGCACTTTCCATTTTCTATCCAGCTTTCGTGTTGAGTTTCAGCAATACCTCTTCCCTAGCTTTTCCCTTGCACACTCCAGATACCAGACTATTATCTGTCCATAGCTGTTGCTTTGGTTTATGAAATACCTGCAATCTGATGAAGATTTTTCTTAAACCTATCCATTGCTTGAAGATTTTTTTGTCCAATAATTTCTTCTTAGCTTGTAGGTTGCTCAAAAACAATCGCATGAAAATAGGAGTTGGTCTCGATGATCCTTATAGGTCCCTTCCAACTGAAGATATTCTATGATTCTAGAGCCTTACGAGCTTTCTTTTCACTTGCATCCTTTTGGTATCTTGCCCTTCATTGACCCAGCAAGACTGGAATCGTGTTCATCTCGCATAGGAATTTGAAATTTGCTCTAAAAAAAGTTCTGTGCTATTCTTTCCGAACTGTTGTGTTTGGGAAATATTTGCCTGCCTATGAAGATCCCTGCTAGAATATTTATCAGCAATGAATCCAAAACCTGTGTGAGCAGAACTGGGATATGAACTTCATAGTCATGAAAGTTTCTTTTGCCAACATTTGTTTTGTTCTACTTTTGTCTTGTCACATGTCTGGGTAATCAAGTGACTGCCTAGTCATGATTACTAATCCTGATTTATTTCATCTCAGGCAGATGGAGGCACGGGGACCACAGTTTAGGAAAGCTCTTAAAACATGTGTTTTTCTCTGTTCCTGTTGCAAAATAAGACAAGTTTCCTGAGTGGGATGTAGGGAATGGTGGAGCTGCTCACAGATCTTTCCATTGCCTACAAAAGAGGAATCACTTCTGCCATCATCTGCAGATGCTCAAATGCTTAAATTAAACTTAGATCTGACATTTGGACAGGGAGGAGAGGATGCAAAAAGATCAATGTAATTTTTCTTACATAATCCTTTGCTCTGTGTTTTGTTGTCACTCAGGTTTGCTAAGGAGAGATAATTCAGCTCATCAGCCACTGTCTTTTCCATGTCCTCGTTAGGTATGCTAGGGACAGACAGGTCCCTGGTGCCGAGGCCAAGTCAAGCGGCTTGGCTGTAATCACGCTACTGAGGTCTGACCAACCTTTGACAGCAGCTTTGGCTTCAAGAGAGCTTGCTAGGGTTGTTCAAAGGAGAGCCAGAGAGCGATGTAATATTTAAGTAGTGTGGGCTAGCACAGCCCTGGCACGCCAGCTCCCTCACGGGGTCTCTCTTACCCTGTGGTGTAGACACGTGAGAGCCCCTTGCTAAGGAGAGCCTCTGGATGATGCCACATGCCTAGAATTAGGGTCCAGCTTTGTCTCGAGCAACGCTCCTGTGCTGAAGATGAGGGACTGACAGCAATATGCAGTGCATGAGTAGCTGTGTAGCATAGTCAATAATTATGAGCTAATCCTTGGTGGTGCGAGCAGCTTGTTTGTCTGCAAAGTGGTTTTCCTTTTATTTGGTTGGGCATTCTAGCTGAGAAGAAATTGCTGCTGATATACAGCATGCTGAAGTAGTGACCATGAGATGTAAACCTTTGCAAAGTATATTTTGGTAATCCTGTCCAGAAACAGGAAAGATTTTCATTTTCCTGGAAATGAATGTTTTACAAATGGAGTGAAGAGTCTTTACATCCACAGACCTACAAACTTTCCAGGCATGCGTGGTGAGTCATGAGTTTGAAAGCAAGCTCCTCCTGCACTCGCGAGGATTAACTTTGTGAAAATAGTCTTGGCTACCTGTGGATTCAGCCTGTGTTACAACTGTTATGGGAATGTCAGTAAAATGGGTGAATTTGTGTTGCTTGTCTTCAAGGTGCATGCAGAACTCACGTGGCAAGAGGCTGTTCTCAGGCCAGAGGTGTTAGGTTTGGCTCTGCAGCTTGTATGTGGCAAAATGCCAGTTTCGTGAGGTCCGGGCTGGGCTGGCGAAAGGTATAGCACTGCCTAGTGCTATTCACAGGCTGTTTATGGGGTTTGGCTGGGAGATATTCAACTAGATGAGCTAAATTAAGCAAAATCCCTCAGTGGCTTAGTGTCCATTGCCGAATTCAAGCAGTGTTTGGAGAGAGCTGGCTGACTACTGCTGATGGTTTTTGTTGTGTCTTCTTATTATCAGATGTATATTTATAAACATATGCCAGTTAAAACCAGTAATATAGAATATATTTTAGAGGATAAACAGTAATTCTACTAGAAGTTAATTCATACGGCTAATGTTAAATGTTTGAATTGAAATTATATCTGACTAAAAAACTCACTGGAGGGATAAATTTAAATTAGTCTTCTAGTTTAAATTCATCCATCACAATTTAAATTTCCATACTGATTATTGTGATCAATTCACATGCATTGGTCTCTTCCTTTGAAACCATGTGCTTCTTTAGTATAAAGAAGAGGTGATATGACGGAGGTGACATAGTGGCCTTTTGATCCCTATTATGATTTAGATAACAGGTTTTGTTCATGGCTTCACATATTATGCTGATCGCAGAGCTATGAAATTGGAAAGGTTGATTCTCAAAATATGACCCTCACTTTTATTTACAAAGTGTGTTTTTCCCCCTTTGACATGGTCATCATGCTTGCGGGTTAGGAAATAGGCTTATTAGTAGGAACTCACTGTAGTGAGTGTGGAAGATTTGGGTAGGGTAGGATTTAAGCCTCTTGTGGGGTCTACAAAGTAGACATGCATACATTAATAACTCCCATGAGGGTCCCTTTGTAGTTACTGAGGAGAAAGGAGCCCTGTCAGGTTTCCTCTTGATCGAACACTTACACCTAAAATAGATGAATTGCAAGCTAAAATGAACCATGCCTTCAAAATGTAGAGTTTCATTGAGCGTAAAGGGAGTCTGGACATGAGCCTCAATGAATCCCACCCCTGCTGTCTGTTACTGTGCAAGCCTAAGTCATTAGTGGGGAGCATTTGCATCACTGTCAAAATGCCTGCTACACTGTAGTAGCAAAGGAATGTGCCTAATAGCCTCTCTGCGTGGCATTATTTCTGGAAATACTGTCTAGGAAATAATGATACCATCACACTTGCACTTTGGTACCGTTTAATATTTGTACCCTGTTTCAACCATATAAATGAATTAATCCTCACAGCCTCCTGCTTTTACCTTCCCTTTAGAGGTGGTGAAACTGGAGCAGAGGCACATCAGAAACCAGAGATGCTGAGCTTCCTCAGGTTTCAAGGGAAAGGATGTCCCAGAGTGACTCAATCAGTGTTTTGAATGCTCCAGCATCATTTCTGGCAATCTGTTTGTGGTAATACTTGGGATGATACAACGCACTCTTCTCCATTTGGAAGAGAGGGAGGTGATGAAACCACATCCTCAGGCTTGAACTAGAAGCACATATATTTGTGCATATTATCTCATTTCCTCTGTGCAATTTTTGAGGCTACGCATGGAGGTCATTGCCTAGTCAGCAAGCACTAGTTTCACCTTGAAGGCACTGCTGTTCCTGAATTTGTTTGTCCTAAAAGACACCATGAATTCCTACCACCCTCTACTCCAGGCCCCTGGAGTACCCAGCACCTTGCAAGTGCGAACCTCCGAAGAACATTTGCAATGGTAACTGGCTTTTTTAAAGACTGTTCCCATGTGTCAGGACCTTGCTGAAAATCGAGGAGCTGTGTTTGGCTGTATTGAAATTCTTCGTAAGAGAATGTATTGCTGCCTACACGGATCTTGAGTATGGGTTTGAATCCTTGAACAGTCTCAATTTGTACTTTGCTTGATAGTAAAACAGTGCTTAGAAGTCCATTTGATATCTATATAACTAGATATACTTAATATTAATTATATATGGTTTAGAATTTTTTTTTCCCTGATGAATGCACAGTCTAAACAGACAAGCAATAGAAAGGGAGCACTGACTCTCATGGAGGGTTTTTTGGTCAAAGTCGTATTTGCAAAAAATGCTGAATTAAATCCACTAAAACCATGTGTAGATCCACATCACGTGATTGCAAGAGTTTTAGACAAAAAGTCCCTAATTCCAGTTTTGATGGTGAAACCACTTGTAGCTTGCATTCTGAAATATTTTTTCACCTCAAGGCTTCTCTAGGGTTAATTTAAAAGAGGCAAAATACCAAATGCAATTGAACCTACTAAAACAAAATGCATTTGATTTTTCTGGTTTTCCTTTTCAGCAAGAAAGTGATGTTTTAAAGATTTCAGGGAAAACCTAAGCATGAGGGTCTTGTTTCTTTCTTGGCTTTACAGGTTGCTTCTGAGTTAAAAGTAAATTATTTATACAGCTCTTATCACTACCATTTTATGGAGGGGGAAATGAAAGAGAGTAGAAATAACTTGTCTTAATCACATGGGAAGTCTGCGGCCGTTCTGGGTAGGGAGCCTTGAATCGCATGTCCCAGTGTAGCACTTCAAAGCTTCAACCACAAAATAAACAAAAGTCAAGTTCTTTTTATAGCTGGAAACCATCACTGACATATGTCGAAAGACTCACGTGAAGTCTCACACTTTGAGTGTATGAAAGTGACACTGCTTCTCAGCCAGATGGCGGTCTCTTGCCCTGGGTTAGAAATACCAATTTTTATGTGAAATGTGTGTTTTATGTAACTTGTTCCTGATTGGGACCTTTGACCACTTGAACCTAAGGATTTGTCCAGCCGATGGGTTGAACACACAGGTGCTGCTCTCCTTCCACGTGGGCTCATTGCAATTCCAAGAAGCATATCCCAGTGCTAATCTGGGCGCTGCCCAAAACTTCAGCTGATCCGTGATAATGGGAGGTGGCGGTTCCCTCTTTTGAGGCAACCAGGAGTGTTCTTTTGAAGGCTGTGATGAGAGCAGCACCCTTGTGGGCTCCGGGTGCCCATAACATCACCTTGTCAGGAAGTGACATCAGGGCTGAATGACAGGGCTGCGATGTGATGCATTATTTAGTGAGCGATATTGTTGTGGGGAGGGACTGCACGCTGAAGAAGATATATTCTGAAGGAAAATAAAGGAAGGCAGAACAGCTGATTAGTTACTATTATCAGACACTAATGGGTGTCGTGTTGATAAGATGGTAACCAGATAGCATGCAGAAAGGGTTTTAGTGCTAAGTACTCCATTGCCTTTGTGTGATGCCTCATTACTGCACTTGGATCCCCTCCTCTATAAATTTTTAATGACCTCACCATTTTTCATGTAACTCTTACTCCTTGCTTTGCTCTCCTTTTCATCCTGTCCGGGTCCCGAGCTGAAGTGGAAATGTATTCTGTGATTAGGTATAGAGATTCCAGCTTATGGTCTTGCAGCACACTCCCCTCTTGAGAAGACGAGAAAGAGGAAAAAATTCCAAAACTCAGCTTCGAATGCTCATTGCATTACACTGACAGTAAAGGAGTTTTATTAAGTCTGTTCCGTGGTGGCTAACAATTTCTTCCTAAAGCTGTGTGAGATCGTATGTCTCATCTTTCAGAAAAAGAGGAAAGCCCAGGGAGCACCCTTGAGGAACTTCATTCTGAGACGTGCCTTATCTGTAGAGGAACAAACAGTGGTTTGTATAAATACATCATAGAGATAGATACATCACAATTATGGGCTAACACGGTTGCACAGGGGCCCCCAAAGTCTTCTTCACTGAGATGTAGGGCGTGAGGTACGTCGTCACTCTTCTGCACTCCCTCTGGTGCTGGGGGTGCTTTGCAGGGAGCAGAGGTAACCTGAGGGTGGCTTGCAGGAGGAAGGCAGAAGGTGGAATGGGGAGAGGCACAGACAGGCCAGTTTCCTTTCTCCTGGACACGGTGGCGATGCTCAGGGGTGTCACAAGAACCAAGGGTGCGAATCACAGCACCTTTGGGCCTGCTCTGGTCTGAGACAGGGGCTGAATTAACCAAAAAAGCTGGAGAGGAAGGGGAGTTTACACCATTTCCTCATTGCTCTGTGCCAGCACTGGCTCTGGGGAAGAGGCAATGTTCCTTACTTGGATGACCCACAGTTAGCGTCTCCTAAAAAGAGTGCTGCAGGCATATTTTTTATGTTTTCAGAGCATGGTGGTTAGACAAATGTGTGCTAATTAGTCAGAGGACCAGCAATCAGTAAGGGTCAGTAAACTCTCTTTGTTGAGGTACGTTGGAAATGAGTAACCTCTCTATGGCCGTATGTGCCACATGGGAAGGACGGAGTGCCTGAAAAATACCTCATGTCTTTCAGATAATGTGTTGTGCTTTCGGTTTTCTTTACAAACTAGGAGAGCTTGGAGACAGTCTCCTTTGGACCTTCCATCTAACACCAGCTGGAGAAAAACCCTTTTGCTTTGGGCTGGTTTTGACTGCGTTCCCATGCCACCACGTGGAACTCCTAGCCCAAGGGTCAGGCTTGGCAAATGCAGCCTCAAGCCATGAAACCCGCAGCGGGGTACAGAGAGGCTTTTCCTTAGCGTTTCTCGAGTGAGTTAGACCCCTCTGGAATTTCTGAAGGAGTTTCTGCTATCTCAGGCTTGCACTGTCTGCTGAGGAAGGAGTTTTTCTTGTGGTATTATTATCATAACAAATTTTCCGTGGATCCATCATCACCACGGTTTGTTCCTCTACAGATGATGCACGTCTCAGAATAAAGTTCCTCAGGGCTGCTCCGTGGGCTTTCCTCTTTTTCTGGAAGATGAGACATATGGTCTCACATCTTAATTTTTTTCTCTGAAAACATCTGAGTCACATTTGCATGAGTAACAGAACAAATGAGAAGGAGCAAATTACATGTCTGGTACAAGTGAGCTCACTGTCCCAGCCTGCTAGACAAACGTTTATACACTCAAATAAACAGCACATTCTGCTCCTCAGCTGATCCACACGTGACACCTGATGTGTTGTTTGATTACATCACGGTGGTGCTGATGATGACATGGGGCCACGGTAACAAATTGGGGGAGTGAAGCTGTGGAGCAAAGCCAGGCAGCAGAGCCCACAGTCTGCAGCAAGGTATCGTGCACTCGAGGAATCGGACTGCTGGGAGCAGGGTAGGTAAAAAAGGGTGTTCATGGAGTAAAACTTAGCTCCAGAGTCCCAGTTGCTGTATTTGAACAGTCTGTGAACACATGCCTTTTTTTCAAAGCATCCCTCTTCTCTATAAAACCTTAATAATAATAATAACAACAACAACAACAATAATAACCTAATAGCTTGAAGAAAAAACCTGCTATTTTTGTTATGCAGACAAAGGGAAAATTATTGAGTTTTCTGTTTTGGGGTAGTTATCAACATCATACTTCCTACCTACTTTTGGTCTAGAAAATTGGGCAAGGACATATGCCAATCCAGAACAAAAAGATAGCTCTTACCTGAGAAAGCTAACAAAACTGACAGATTTTGGAGTAACTGCATCTTTGTGTTCTCCCCCTTCCGTTTTGCACAATAAATTTTTATACCAGAAGAATATCAAAGACTAAATATTAACTCTGACTTGATCCTAATTTTCTGATTATTATTTCTTTAAAATTAAAAATCACGAGGACATTTTCAGATTTGCAAATATTTTTAATTCTCTGATCATTGAAGGACTTGGAAACCACGGAACCTCTCAAATACTGAAAATGTTTGTTTTTGAAAGTAACATTATACCTTGCCCTCTCTCTCCACACTCTTTTTCTTTTACTTGTCAGCAACTTCAACTAAATCCTCCTCAATAATCTGTTGAGCAGACATTTTAGTACAAAAGTTAATCAGTTCGCCTTTAAAAATTTCAATGAACAATTTAACGGTACTGTTTCAAAGCTGACCAACCATATTCGTAAAGTCACATTGTTATCAGAGGTCAGATTCAATTTGAGGAGTGTCCAGGAATCTGCAGCTTTCAACTGCTTTTGAAATTCTAAGTTGGTCACTTATGTCAGAGCTGGAAGTGAAATTCTAGGAAATCGAACTCTTATGAATATTTAAAACCTACAAAACATTATGGAAAAATCAAATATTTACTAAAACAGAACATGCAGATGTCTGCACTGCTAAAAGCTGCAATGCCAAATGCAGAAAGGAACCAGCCCTTCATAAAATACTGTTGGCCTAAAAGATCTGATCTGAGGCTCCAAGATTCTTTAGATTAGAGAGAACTCTGTAAAAACCATGGGAAAATGTGTACTCCTGCCAGCATCCTCATGCAGTCTGGGGAAGCTACAGATCTTCCTCGCCAGCTGAAGTGAGCTTTGTTTTACTCCCAACACAGGATTTTACCCGCTTTGTCTGACACTTGGGTGTCCTCAGGACCAGCATGGTCATTCACATGCCACGGCCATCAGTGTGCCCCAGTGCTCAAATATAAAACAGCTGGGCGAGACCCTGGGGAGCCCTATAAAAGAGGTGAAAAATCCTCCTCCAAAGATATGGAGTGGCTCCAAGGAGACTCCTTTTCTAATTCTCCTGCTTCTCACTGCCAAGGAGCATCTTGCCGGCTACTTTAATCTGCAAGATCCATCTTACTTTAACCGTATTGAAAAGGACTGATGTTTTGGGGTTGTGCTGTGCTATATTAAAATCCATATTTCAAACAATAAATGCTTTCCATTTATCTAGGCTAGTCTCTTTTCTATTGAGCCAAACTTTCAGGCAGTTAGCTAAACCTTTCAGTAATATGAAGCACCTTTTTCATCTTGTGCCAACACTGTAATGCCTCCAATAATTTATGTTTAATTTTTAATACAGTTATCTATCATGAGTAATTATGTGGGCTGCTCACAATATTCCATTTTCTGTTATGTGGTTTTTCTGAAGATTGTGGACTTAAAAAATATCACAGTACTACTGCTTTTCTGATGAATTTCCTCTAAAAAAACCAGACTTTGAGGCATACTTGAAGACACTGATCCCGAGAAGTTCTCTGCTCTGTCTTTAGATCTACTGATACTAGTGTGAGAAACAGTGTAAGGTGCTGTGATTTACCCACTGCACAGCTGGAGAAAAGGTCTGAGCAGAGTTCTTCACATTCATAGGGATATTTTGCTGGTGTTTGTGCACAGGGACAAAATTTCCCTGCCGACACTGGTGCTGTCGGTGGTGCACATCAGTACTGGGAGAGGCTTTCACTCTCATCTTCAACAGCTAATGAAAAGCTAGGTCTACCCCAAATTTTCCGCATGTTCCGTCTAACATAAAAAGTGTAGGGGGCTCATAAAAGAGTAGAGGGTAGGGTTGTGCCACCTGCAAGGGGAACTGCCTTAAAACCACCGTCACTCTTCTGTAATGCCCCTTTCTGTTCCGCAGGGAGGACTGGAAGGGTGTGATGCTTTCCAATGGCAGAACGGAAAATACCCACTCACGTCCCAGAGCTGCTTACACCAGCGACGGCCATGAAGCGTTTGCCTGCCTTGAGCGACAGCCTGTTTCACACGTGCAATAGGAGCAGCTGTTTTTGTTAATCTAGATTTGGCAATAAACATTGATATGAGTACCAGATCTGTCTGAGGGACTGGAAGCTAAACTCCTAGGGGCCATATAAGTTTTCTGTCCAAATCTACATTTTGAGATGTCTGTGTTATTTCTTTTAGGCTCGGGAGCTCTCTGTATAAGCACTGCTCTTTGGGGAGGGAAAAAGCCAGTTCTTTCCTTTTTTTCCTGGCCAGACCACAGCTTGTCCTGACATGCTCCTGCTCTGGGAATTAGAAATGGGATGTGTATGGGACTGCTAAAGGAAATCTATACCAAGGAAGCCATTTAAGTGCTGGATACTTGTCAGGGCTATTTCCATCCTCTGTGTTGGTGAAAAGGCCTTGGGTCAGCAGCGCTCCTCTGAAATAGCAGTGCTTCATGAGTAAATGATGCATTAAATTCACACAGGTCATCAAAGCTTACAACTGCTTTTGTTCAGAAAAAAAATGTTAAAATAAATTTCTCCTCACAACCGACGTGCCTAAGTTGATGGGTCTTGTACAAGTACCCAAATGTAATGTATTGCACCATATACACCAATTATTCCCATGGAGAAGACATGGATGAAACCAAATGGCCACTCCATTGTAGAACTTGCACAGACAGTCGATAAGGGACAGAAACACCTTCCAAGAAAACATTTTCTCCAAACAGTTGCTTCAGTCTTGATCCTCAGAGAAGACCTAGACAATAACTTCAAAAGGCAGAAGCTTGGAAACTAAAACTGATACTCTAAGATGCTACACCTCATGGGTCCAGTAAAGTTGTTGGTGCAGTCCCCTTGACATGCCACCTCATCCTCTGCTGGTGTGAGTTCAGGAGCTTTCTTCCTAAGCTGTAGGACTTAGGTCATATTCAGAGCTGTTTCTCCCTGCTTGAAGTCATTACATTGCTCTCTCAGTCTTTGTCAGACAAAAAGGAGATCTTGTATGTGTATGTCCACAAATTTATCTTTTTTTTTTTTTTTTTTTTTTTTTTTTACAAATTATTTGGCCTAATGGAAGCTATTACCTGCCCTTATGAATGCTGAGTATCATCGGACAGCTGCAACCACAACACTGCTATTAGAGGCAAAAAGGCTGCAGGCTTAGGCTCGTCAAAGTTTGAGGTAGAACTTCCCTTGACATCAGCATCATAAGATTTCACCTAGATAGCAATACAGTTTATTTTGGTAGCCGTTCAAGACTTACTCATCATATTGGATGTTTCACCACACATATAGGTAGCATTGCATATTAGAAGATGTGCAGGTAAATCTAAGGCTGTAACTCAATCAAGGACCTTTGTTGATGTCTTAAGCTGAGAGTCAAACAGCTTAAGTAGTTTATGACCGGCGGTAGAACTCCCTTGATTGAATTACTGCACAGGCATTCAATTGCATAAATGTATTGTTATTTATATGGTGTGCTAAAGCCTGATTTTAAAGTTAACTGTGGCAGGCTGTAACTAATGGAGAAAGAGCAATATGGCATTACAGTGCCCCTTTAGCAAGGAAAATGAATGATGTGCACTGTGTTCTGTGCTTATGTAAAAATAATTGTTGTAGTACTGTAGGGAATTAATTCCATCATATTCATGAAAGGAAGGATAACTCGAGGTTGTTAGTCGGAAATAGTCCCTGGCCCCTATACCAGACCACAGGACCTGAGCTATTTCCATTATTGTTAGGGACCTGTCTACAGACTGGATCCACAAATTTTTAAAACTCTGTTAGGTGCAAAGGAAAAGAGAGGAAACGGTGAAAAAAGGCACAACAGAGAAGAGTACTATAAATACAACATGAGTACAGCACCGTGCAAAGGATAAAGGGGGTTTACAGAGGCCTCTCTGGCTCTAAGCACCCTTTGCGTCAGGAAGGCATGGAGCTGGGAGCACCGTGGATCCCCAGGAAACCACTTAGGCCGACAGGTGGGAGCTGTTTGCTGGCTGCAGCCCAGCTCTCCTCTCTTACATCCTCCCAGGGGCGGCAGGTTTTTTGCTTTCCCCTTCTGCTGGAGAACTGGATAGCTTTACCAGCAGCTTTCTCGGGGACAGACCAGAGATCATGCGCATTCAAATCAACCCTTTTCGGAGATGGTCAAAAACTGCTCAATAGCAGCGCAGGCTGCCTGTGTCATGGGCTGTCATGGCAAATTGGAGCTGACAGCTGGAAACTGCTCACATAGATTTCCTATTGCTCCTTTTAACCAGCCTGTATTAAATTGCACCAAAAGGGCTGACAGCCTTAAAATCCTTGCCATTATATCACATTAAGGGCTGCAAAAATCTGCCTGCTTTCACAAATTTCAAAGTCAATTGATATATAAGCCCAGTAGACATCCTAGAGCGTAGAGGCACAGCACAACCAGCACACGTATGTGCGTGTTCAGTCTGCACCCAGGCCCATCTGCAATTCTCAAGTATTGCCCCCATATCAACATTCCTCAAAATCCTATACATAAAGAAAATTCTTTTAGTACAAAAAAAATAGCTACAGGCATGAATATTTCCTTCAGAAAGCCTTCTGGCAGGACATGGCTGTTGAAGGCACTACTATAACTTATCTTGGACTCAGTAATTACAAAAATAGTGTGTGCATGTATAAGCACTCCTGTGGAGGAAAAGGGTGCTGCCTGTCTCAGTAAGGAGTTAAGGTGGACTTGCATGTCAGCAAGAGTAAGGACTCAGTCCTGTGTATAATTTTTAACATGCAACTTCTGCAAAATTTTTCCTCTAATGCATCTCTATCACCTCAGCAAAAAATACTAAGTACAATAGATAATATTCCATAATCACTTCAGCACAGGAACGCTCATGCCAACATGCTGGTCACAAAATCATCATTTTTCATGAAGCTTAGGATACATTGCCATTCTCTTTCCCTGGTTAATTGTGGCAGTGGGACTGGAGAGTGATGAATTACAACTCTGCTTCCTTGATTTTCATATCAAGCATGTTACTCTTGCTACCTTCACTCTTATAATGTCAGCAGACTGTCACTTTTTAGGGAATATCAGCAGAAGATAATTTCCTTTTAGGTCTCTAGCTAGCCTCCCTCCAGATTCAAGTGAGTATAAATAACGTGTATCAAGGACTGGTAGATAAGCTAGCTCTCTTACACACATAGACCCCTGAAATCTAATCAAACTTCCTTCCTGAAGGGGAGTTTATCAGAAGCCAGACAACCCTTAATTTGACACTCAAAAAAAAAAGCAGTTAGAGGCACTTAAAACATATTCCTCTTGTCTTCCTTCATCAACATATAAGAAAGAAAATCGTTCATGTCACCCATGTCACATTTTTAAAAATTCCTTGCACAAACCTCAACACATGTAAAAAATGCTGCACACAAAAAGCAGTTAGTTCTGACATTGTGTATATTATGGTTTCATCAGTTCCTTTGGTTGCTGGACTTGGGAGCAGTCTGCTCCAGATCCTGAGAAGAGCATGGGGACTTCCTCAGGTCACCCCAGTCTATAGCAATGGCAGCCTGACCTTGGCACTATTTGAAAGGCAAGCGAAGATTGGGAGGGCCACTTCGCTAGCCTGCAAAACTCTGTGGCCTGATAAAGTAGACAGGCCCTCTGCAGAGGAAAATAAACAACTAACAGAGCTTGCAATGTCCTCAGCTGTGCTAGGGGGATTACATCATGACTTATACACACAAACACACACATTATTTAAAGATGCAGTCTAGATTCATACTTGCTATCCAGAAATCTAATTTTCAGTCAATGCACATTCTTCCACCTATTTATTGATTTAAAAAAATCCGGATTTGGATAGTAGTAAGATGTAATTTTACTAACTACATAGCTTTTGCAGATGTAATTTATCACAATCAGGTATGTGTCTTAGAGACTTTTCTGATTCTGAAATCTGCATGTTTGGGTGTGGCCTTTAAGGCCGTTGTTGACGTCTTTGATCCACTGTTATGTTAAGGACTAATGTTGGTTTTCTTGAGGTGTGATAATTTCCACTGTGTGGTTCAGTGCCAGGAACAATGAAAAATCAGGTTGGTTGATTTTCACATTGCTGAAAAGAAAATTCTTGCACTAAGCAAGAGGGTTAGCTGTGGCTTTCCTTCAGGTCATTAAAAGGGGGAATGTCTCAAAAGCAGCCTGGGAGGTCATTTGTGACTCAGAGTCCTGCACCAGCAAATGCATTGGTTCTCCCTCACCCATGAGAGCCATCGCTCTCTTCACGCCAAAGTCTCAAGGATTTAAGAGCCTTTCCATTCAGAAGGCCAAAATTCTTTGGCATCCTCTCTTTACACACCCACAAGGCACTTGAAATCACAGTGTCTGATTTTATGCACCAAGTCATGTAAACATATTCACTATTTATATCACTAGCAACTGCAACAAAGGCTTAATCCTCAAGTTTCCAGAGAGGGAAGGGCCATATATGTTCCAGCTCCAGCTCAGCCACCTTCAGTAGGCCTTCTCCAAATAGATGTTGGGTTGCTGCCAGGAAGGTGGTTCATCTTTGATTGAACACTGTCCACATACCTTGGACAAATTTGTGTACAGCTGGTTCTTTCTACATTACAATTAATGGGGCATAAATGAGCCCACAGTTAACAATCAGGTTGTTTCAATCAGCCAATTTCAATAAAAAGCCCTGTAGGAAACATGGTTGTCAGGCACCTATTATGGAATGTGAGGAACTGCTAAAAGAACTAGCAAGTCTTAGTGAAAAAAAAAAATATTTCTGCACTGTTTTCTGCATTTTTTCCAGTCTGAGTGCGGTATCTTTCAACAATAGAATTAAATGTGTTCAAATGTAATTTCGACTTTAATATTACCTTCCTTTTTTTTGTTCTTTTTTTGTTGTTGTTTTTGGTTTTTGTTTTGGGTTTTTGGGAACTACCTATTCTATTGCTTCTGACAATGTTAATCAAATGGATTTGAACTTTTTGCTGCAAGGCCTAAGTTGTTCAAAACATTACAGCCCACAGTATGCATAACTCTGCAGTAACTGCTCTGCCTTCTTATCTCTCTGCATAAATTAACTCAAAATCTCAAATAACTTTGAAGTAGTAAATACATGATGATCAAGCAGGTTTTGCAGAAGTAAAATGAAGATATTGAAGTAACAGTGGTGAACAGAACTTCCAGGCTCTAAACAAACTTGGAGGAGAATCATTAAATCAATTCTGGTTTTAATTTTATTTTTCTTACCAAAGGGAAAAAAAAGGGTCATGAATTCTTATCAAGCTTCCTTAAAGGACAGCTTGGCATTGGCTCTGACTTCTTAAAATTAAAATTATATTGATTTTCCATTTTATTAAATAAATGTTCCTCCCTGAGCTTGCTTTAGGAAAAGAAAAATGTTTTTAGTGCAATTTTCTCTTCAGCCATTGCCTGGACTTTGACTGTGGAACGCACATCTACATTCAAATTAAGAGACAAAGGGATTACCCAGAACAGCCCTTGTTCTAAGCCCCTGGTGGCACAGTGCAAGTATTTTCCTCTCAGAGAAATAAACAAAATGCAAGTTCTGTCAAGTTACCCTGCATGATACTTCACTTTAAAACTGTCCACGAATGTTTATGTTGTTTAAGAAAGAAATCGGTGTGGTACTCAAACGCATTGTAAAAGAGCATCTTCTGCCCTCATTCCCCTACCTGCACACCTCACTGTGAACAGCTCGGAGCAATTCTCTCTCTTGCAGTTTATTAAACATGACGGATGCTAGTGCGAGTACTGCCCACAGTCTGCCTCCTCCTTCCGAATTTTTTTCATATAAGCACTGCTAAAAGCTGTAGCTGTATGAAGGTGGGAGTTTAACGCTGTTGAATCCTTCTAGATTAAAACTGGTAACTTCAAAATGGGCAAAGTTAGGAATATATATATCCTTTAAAGCCTGTTGGCTTCTTTTGGATCTTTGTGGCTTAGGAGAACTGGTAAGACCATTTCTAAGTCTGTCAGCTATTAAAAGTGTCCCCTAATCTCAGGGGCAAAGAAACTTTTTTGAGGGGAAAGGACTAAACAAGGCTGTCTTTCAGCTATTTAGGATGGAGAGTAAGTTCTGCCAAGGTGAAACATGCAATGGAGTCTGGTGTCATATCCCTTATTTCCCTCCCTGGTCTTGTGGCCAGTTTTCCTGTAAGATAAGGGAAAAACTCCAGACAGGTCAATATTGAATAAGAAGATCTCCAAAGGAGCTATTATTACTTTCTGTACTGCTATGTGTGATTAAAAATGAATAATTTGGTAAGACAGCTATTGCATTATTTGCATAAAGGTTTTTAAGACGACTTAAGCCCCAGAGAGATGCCAAAACCCCTTTCTTTGTTCGAAAAGCCAGTTAAGACTGTTAAGCAACATTCTTACCCCATCACATAATTTACAAAACTCAAGCACTCAAGAGCAAGGAAATGAATAATTTAGAAGATCATTAATCTCACGCTACCCACATGATAAACACAATTATCAATCTTATCAGCTATGAAGAAGCAAACATTTCATCACAACACGAGGACTGTCACTCTGACACTAGCTACAAAATATTTGATCAAGCAACACCAAACTAAAAATGTAGAATAAAACTGTCCTGAAATACAACAGTCAGCTGTGAACACATTAGTGACACAGATTGACAGGGCCACATGCAAGCCCAATTAGGCTCAATCTTGCATTCCTGTTCTTCCTGTTTTGCCACATCTATTCCACTTTTAGACTTTTTTTTTTTTTTTTTCTTATCAGGTTCCTGTGTCAGTTGATAAATACATTTGCTCAATAACATTCCTAAAGAAAAGTATTATGATGCCAAACTAATGGTAAGGCAATAAAGAAATACAGGTAAGAGCCAAGGCTGGTTTTTTGTGGTACAATAGCTAATTCCTTGAAGCAGACTTAATAGTGGCTGTGTTGCTGAGCTCACTGAAATCAAAAGAGGCAGGATCTCGCTCAGTAAACCTCAAGGTGGGAACAAGCCTGAATTCTGGCCGTGGTGAAGCTGAACTCTGAAAGGGTGGAGGACGAGGTCACCGTGCCAACTCTTACTGCCAGAGTGCAGAGGGCATGTTGGGATTTAATAAGTTACAGGTATAGCTGGCGGGTTATGTTGGGAGCAGGATACGGCTGAAGAGCATTGCTGTAACACCATCTACTGAAACAAGCTCTTGCCAAGCTTCCCGGGTGGCTCATATGTGTAGGTAGGTGGTGGGAAATCAGCTGCAGATGGCAATATTTGAACTGTCTGAGCTTTTTACATTTACCTCGTGGCCAATATAAAATGAGCAATGTCCTCATCTGTTCGTCTCCTTACTTTTAAATGCCTGACTTTTGCAAATGGCATGAAAAGTATTTTTTTGCTGTTATGTATCAGCTTTAACTAGCTTTTGAATCAAAACTGTGCTTACTTTTTTCTGTGCTGGTGTGATGGTATTAGGAGATAATGGAAGGTTAGAAAGTGCTGCCACAAACCATGCTCTCCTGTCATAGATCTGAGATGAATTTTTAGTAGAACCAAAATAATACCACAAGATCTAATTTTAATCACATTTTAGAAGGGAAATGTAATTCTCTTTTTTGAAAGAATGCCTTTCCAGATTCATTCATCTTCAGTAGTATTACATAAGAAAACACCTTCTCTCTGACATTTTTACAGGAAATACCAGGAAACCGAGTGTTCCTTACCTTGTGGCATTTCCATAAAAACATGCTCTCCTGCATTGTTTTACTTAAAAGCAGTAAAAAATAGCTTTTCTTGTGTTACAATGTTTTCAGCAAAAATCTTGAGAATATCCTTCCCAGACTTACTAACCATGTGGATACTCCAAATTGCACCTAATTTGCTGTGCTTATTGCTTACATGAAGCAGTCATGTAAAGCTTTTATAAACATGCTTCTGTGATTATTTGGATGTCAAGGGAAATGTGGTGTTCCTGGCTGTGTATTTTTTTCACCTGAGCTCATGGGTTCAAGAACAGATTTCAGGAACCCAATGTCTGTGCTTTTGTCCATTGATAAATTAAAGTTCTTCCTGACAACTTTCTGCTCTAGACCCTACAGAGAAAGTTGCGAACCCCTGCTCTGTGTTGACCAAATAGAATGCCAAATTATGGCAGCTGCCAATACTATTGTCACTGTCCTTTTTCAGAATTGCCTTTTTTTTCCCCCCAGCTGTTTTCTATTCCCACTTACATTTCACCTTTTATCAGATTTTTCTCTTGTCTTCTCAATTCTTCTCCCACAACTGTAAGACCTTTACCTTGCCCAGAGAAGCTGCTAATGCTCTAAGGTTGATGGTCCTTGACTAATGGTCTTATTTTAAGGGTTCTGATGGAAGTCAAAAGTCACAATATCACAGGTCTAAGAACTTACCATATATGTGCTTGTTTACAGTTTCGAACATAGTCTCCTTCCATGCTCTGAAGCAATCCCATGCAACCTACATCAGATCTGCATGGGAACCAGTAACAGCTGGTAAAATCCAAACCCACTGGGGTCTGTGAAGGTTTCGCTGGAGATGTGAATCTGTCCCCTCTCTTGTATTGAGCTGCAGAGGGACATAGTTACAGGCAGGCTCTGAAAAAGAGCTTGAAGATGGCTTGGCCTTTGCTGCATGCTTGTGCAAATTAAGCAAAACTTGGAGGAAGGTGAGCTTGGAGCATGGTGCCTCTTCCAGCTCCAGTCATCAGGGCAGATTCTGGCAGCCAGGGCCCATCCCCTTGCCCCAGCCAGAAGAAGGGCAGCTGGGGGACACTGGGGGCAGCCCCAGCCCTGAGCGTTGGACACCTCCCTGGGAATGGGGATGGGTTGAGGCTGCGCTGGGATGTGGGCCCTCAGGCAGACAACAGACAAGCTGCAGCAAGAGAAGTCTTGACTGGAGATCCAGAAAGCAGTTTTCACCATGAGGGTGCTTGTATGCTGGCAAGGGTACCCAGGAAGGCTGTGAAATCTCCCTGCTTGGCAGTATGCAAAGCACTGGTGAAACAAGACCCTTAACAACATCATCTAAATTCAAAGCAGGCCATGCTGTGGGTAGGGATGTTGAGCCAGATGACTTCCAAGAGGTCCTTCCCAACCGAACTGTTCAATGATTCAAAGTCACGCTGCTGCAAGTATGAAGGAGTCAAAGACCAAAAATAGATACATGCAGTTTTTGAGCGGTTTCTTGGAGACAGTACAGAAACAAAGATATCTCAGCAGTTTTATTTGAAAATGACTGTTTGACCTCCTTCTTCCCTCCCGTATTCCTGAAACTCTTCTCTTTCTCAAGATCACTCATGGATTGTGAAGAACAAGGGGTACAGAAGTTTCCTGTGGCGTGACAGGGGCAGCTGCAGGCTGGTAAGTCATGTGCAGGGGAGGTTCTTCATCCCCATACAAGCCAATGAGTTTTGGTAGGACTAGAATTCCTCTCTGACTCCGAGCAGAAGTCTCTGCCTTGTATAGCCCACTTGATTCTCTTCTGACAGCTGAGAAGGTATGAGGACTTGCAATGTTCATGCTGCAAGGCCATTAGCAATTCTTGTACCTCAGGTGACTTACTAATATCTTATTTGACAACTCAGATTTAAATGCATGTTAAAAAATGACTTTATACTGTCAGAACTCATTAGGTTTTATGCACAAAACAAAATCATTATTCAGAGATTTGGAACTGCTTTACTAAAGTGGGCATCTATTGAATATCCCCAATGCAATTCTTCCTTCTAATATGGTAATTCGTTATCTGTATTTAATTATCTGCAAGGTGAAAGGTTGCTGGGCAGTGTTGTTCAGCAATAGCCCAATGGAAATTTTTAAGTACTTTCACTCTGGGCTGACTGTCTTTACAGATCAATCTTACTGCTAATGACAGCCAATACTTTCAGATGTGATTACAGACTAGCTCCATCTTTTCATGAGCAGAGACTCTTTGGAATCATATGTATTGATCTTTTTAATAGAAGTCAAGAAAAATGAAATTACTGTGGCTTCTTTTTGCAAAACTATGATAAATGGGAACTTGGAAAGTTACAGAAGATTTTTTTTCTGCTGTGGATTATTTTAATCACTAAAAATGATGGTCTTTTTAATAATGTTTGTCTTTCCATTATGCACATTTGCAGCAAAGCCAAAACTTATTTTTGTATTGCTTTATATAACCACATTTAAGCAAAGACATGTCAGAATTGCCTGCTGGTATATTTAGGTAACTATCAAGTAGACTCTAGGCTACAGGAGAAAGCTGCTTTTAGATGCCAAAAGATTGTATTTTCTCAGCATCTATGAGTTTAATCCAATTTTTAGAATGGCGTTTTGGGATGTCTACAATCAAGTATTCATTTGTTTCTTATATAGAGCTTACCCTTCATTGCATGTAATACTGTGACAAGCAACTTTACCTATGTGCCTTTTCTTTCTTCCCAGAAGTCTCATACTGGCTTTCACTTATCCAAATTTCAAAGGAAATACATGTCACGTGGCTCTGCCTTTTGCTTCATTCCCTTCTCCACGTTTCTGAACCTCCAGTCTTTTGCAAGGAAATGTGCCTATTGTACCCTGTTCCCGAGGTCTAGAGGACAGTGTTTTGGCTTCATATTGTGCTATAAACGTTTGTGCAGCCCACTGAGAAAAACATTTGCTAGTGTGTCTTCTCATTCTTGTGCCAACAGAATGGAAGCAAAAGTGTGTTAGTCCCCACATTAATTGTAACTATTGCTCTTGGATATATTTCATTGCAAAGGTAGTGGGTAAGATAAATCTTAGTGACACAATGGCAGAAGAAAAGATATGGATAAATCACAGGAGTGGTGGAAGATATGCACTGGTGGCTCTCACTGGTATTAATGGGAGCTGGAAGATACACACATGACCTACAGATATTTACACAGGCACTGGCAAACTGTCCTCCGTTTGAAAGGCAGTGTCATGATTTCTTAGTGCCTGATTGATCCTCAATTCTCTTCAGTCTTCTATGTTGTAAATTAATGCATTTTTCAGACTTATTTCCACAAGATAGTTTTCTTTTTTTCTAATCACACCCCCATAATTTTTTAACTTCCTCTTTGCTTTTCATTATGCCTCTTGTCACAGCAGTCTTCAATGTCCAGTCATTTGACTTTATTGGTCCTTGAAACTCTCAGTTTTTTTTCAGTCAGATATTACTTTCTGAACACTTCAGTAATGTGTGTCTTGCCTTTTTTATAGGTCCAGATTTAACACCTTTTGTGCACATTTCCAGCTACAGAAGTTTGGGGTTTTTTAAGTCGATACACAAAATTTATATTTAGTTCAGGAAGTTCTTAAATTGTATGTGGCTGGCAGTGTACACCAAGGGCGCTGTATGTCTCCCCTGTTTCATTTCTCCATGTTTCACAACCTTCTGCTGTTGACTACCTTTGGAGACAGGTTACTGAGTTGGATGGTTTTGGATAGATGCAGTGTGAAAGTCCTCCACTGACATCTCTATCCCACAGATTCTTGCTCTAGCTGTTCTTGCTGTGCCTGCTTTTCTTTGAATATCCTGTTCACAGGAATTATTATACTTACAATGTTGAAAAAACCCTCAAAACCTCACTGATTACAATTTTATACTATATCTTTTTGTGATGGACTAGACCTTTTAAAAGTAGGCTTTTATATTTCATATAGACTGGGATCTGTCTGTATCACAGATGGACTAAGCCAGGTGATAAAAACGTTTTGTGACATGCTGCACTCAGCTGCAGACAATCCAGTACTTAAATGAGAAGTCTGAGTAAAAAAAAAAGTCATTATCTAATAATTGCTTTAGGTATACCTTAGTATTTTCATTAAAAATGGTGAACGGTGCTTCAGTGTGCCTTGCGATCATTCATGCAGAGTCAAAACCAGCCATTTTTTTCTGCGGCTTTCTTAGACTTTGTTTTACAGAATTGTGTCTGACTGATTTTACTTAGGAAAGCTGTCCCTTTGTTACTTAATGAAGATGTGAATTTAACCACATTAGGAAGAAGATTGTAGAATTGCATCGCAATATATTTCTTTCAGTTTGTCTGGAAGAGTCAAGTTCTGCCAGTACAGTTTTAGTAATGAAAAAAGCATTTCTTTGGGAAAACAACAGACTGGCTCAAAGATGCCTTGTTTTGAACGCTAGAAGCTAATTGTTGGCATGTTGAAAGAGAGAACAGTAAAGCTGCCATCTGAAAGATGATTAACATTGTTGATGTAGTTTTGTTAAATGCTGGCTTTGTGAAAGATTTTTTTCCCAAATGCTGGCTTTGTAAGATTTTTTTGCCAGTAGATACCATGCAGTGTATAATACATAGACAGCGTAAATGTTCTTCCATCCTGTTTATACGACTTTTCAGCTCATTTGTTTAGGTTAAACATTTATTTTTTTTAGCAAGCATGGTAAGGTACATGTACTAAAATTTGTTATAACATGTCCAAAGCAGTCTGGATTAAATTACTCAACCATTCAGTTTAGTCCATCTAACACTTACGCACAGAAGTAAATCTGTTTATGTGAATATATTCTTTAAGCTCAAAGGTCCAATTACTATGGTACTGGAACCCTTGAGGAGTCTGCTCATTTACTGGAATGATCCAAATAAGATCTGTCTGGGTGCCTGTATTACTTGTATGTCAAAGGAAAGAGGACCTTGCTATTGCTTTGAATTTTTGAACCCTTTTCTTCTTTAATGCAAACCTTTATGGGATGAGCCTGAAACAAAGATTAGCTGTACAAATAGTGTTTTACATGTAGAATAGCTTGCAGGATCTGGCAGGATGTAATTTTATTATTTTTTTTTCTTTAATGTGGCTGAGTTTCTTACCTGAACAAGAAGGAAAGACTCATGTATTGAGATAAAAGGACAAACCTAAAATTAAATAGGGTGATATAAGCTAGAGACAGTTTTCAGCATGTTTTTTTTCTCAACTTACCTCAATTCCTTTTTTTGTAAGGCAGTCTGTCTAATTTTTTTTCAGTCTAATCTCTTACAAAATAAACGTACTAGTTTCTTCAGTAGAGTGAGTAAGAGGAGGGAATGCCCCATTTTTCTGACTGTTGAGAAACTTGGCTCTACATCTCCTTGAAATCTTTTGCACAACTGAGAGGGAAAATTCATCAGTTTTGGCTGTCTAGAGCTTTATTCTCATTCTTTAGCACCATTGCTCTTTGGTATGTGCAACACCCAGGTTGTGTGACAGCTAGTCACTATTCCATTTCTATAAAGACTTTGCATGCTATTATGAAGTCTGACAGATCATTACCAAAGCTTATAGCACAGTCCAGAAGTACACAGTAGTTATTGCTAAAAAGTCAGCATTTCCTCACAGATGTAATGGCATCAAAGATCCATGGTTATTTCTCATTCGAATGACAGAGAAAAATAGTTTATCTATCCATCTATCTATCTATCTATCTATAGGTAGTGCTGCTTGGTAAATTTTGTCAATTTTAATGTTTACCAAATTATAATAAGATCTTATTTTCTAACTTTGGAAAGAAAGATTAATTTGGAAAAGAAGGTAGAAAATACATGGTAATCTGTGAATTAGGAATGTGAAGAAGGGAAGGAAGAGAAAGAAGGTGTTCAGCAGAAGAGAGATGAGAGACAGGTCTGGGCTGAGCACCTGCATAAACAGCTTTGTCAGATCTGCATGTCCTGCTATAGGGAAGAGAGAAACTGGTTTCCACTGGGCCTCTTGAGTGCTGCCAAAGCTTTGCAAAGGGTTAAATCAGAATACTCAGCTCTCAACATGAGCTCTAGCTCATCTGAGGTGGTCTCTTTCTCCAATTTAAGAGTTAAAAATGACCAAAAAGAAATCAACCAGTTGGGCTGGGTTTACAATGCTCAACACTCGAGTTTTGATTGTCTTGGAAAGATTGGTGACATTCTGATATGGCAATGAAATAGTTAAATCTGTACTGGGTATCCTCAGAAGAATAAGCCAAATGCTAGTTTTTTAAAATCGGAAAATATTTGGGCTAGTAAAGAATTTTTTCCATTCAACTATTTTTTATGGAAAACTTTTTTTCTGATGAAACATTTTTTTTAAAATGAAAAGTCTTTAATGGAAATCAGCTGTCTGCTTTTTTTTTTTTCTTTCCCCCAGAAAATCTTGGCTTTTTGTTGAAAGAAGAAATTATAAAGAAGACAAGGAAAGAATATTGTGAAAAAGATCTCCATATTTGGAACATGCAGGTGGCTACTAATTGGTTAAATATCCTGCTGTCTCGTAAGTCAAATTACTGACAAATATAAAAGCTGGTGTTGCCTAAAAGAGTGCTCAATCCTGGGCATATCTAAGTGTAAGTGATCGGAACAGTGCTGAAACATCTCTCTGGTGAAGGTTCCAACCCCATTTCCACATAAATAAATGAAAATATACTTTTTGACTACTGTAGGAAGAGAACTGAGACCTGGGATCTAGGGCTTGCATGAATATGGTGTGTGCTGAGGAAATGAATGTTATGAGACTGGCTGCAGCTGATGGCCAACAAAGGGAAATGCGTGTCTGCAGATGGAAGTATGGCAGTTGGCAACAGACTCTAACAGGAATTGTTTTCTCTCTGGAATTTGATAACTGTTAATTCTTCATATACTTGGCTTCCGCCAATGAACACAGTACTTTTCACTGATAAGAAATTCATATTGTTAAACTCCACATGAACTCAAAAAATATTAACGTATAAATGCTTACCAGCAAATATGGACAGCAAATGTCAGAGAAAATTTAATAATTGAGCTTAATAAAATAAGCTTGTTTTTGGAATCGTGCTTTATATGTTTTTGAAAGAACAATCACTCTTCTGAAACTAAGTCAAGAATGAAATGTAGTGTATGGCTAATTGGGAAAGGATCGATGGATTTAGCAAAGCCATAGGAGTGGCTTCTTCATAGAGTTTCCTTCTAAGAAACAGCATTTTAAAGCAGTGTTGATTTAACAGTGTGCTCTCTTTATCTGCCTTTCTGCCTTATGAGGGACCAACTGTGTTCTTGATGGGAGGTACGGTTGGTCAACCAGTCTCCCATGTGAGGCCCTGAGCAAGCCAAGATGGTGATTTGAAATAAATACTGACAAAACCTTCGTATCACTGTAGCCGACCGTGAGATAATTTGTCTACACAGCTTATTTCCCATTTGTTATGTTAGAAATGATTTGCAACATGAATAATAATATTTTTGTGTCCCATTATCTATCAGTCTATTTAAGCAAATCTATGATGAGTCATTTAACTCCAGCCTACCCTCACTCCCCCTGAAGGAGTAAAGGACAGAGAAATGGCAGCAGCTCCAGTCTTCCCCTCCACAGACGGGGACAGTCTGCTAAGCACAGCCCAGAGGTGCAAGTAAGAAAGGTGAATTGAGGAAAGAAGGAAAAGAAAGGTAAATATCATACAACTGGAGTGGAGAAAACAGGGGTTTGACACAGGATATGCTGTAAGTCACAGGTGTTCAGTTCCACAGATTGTAACAGAGAGAATGAGTGAGAACCGACAGAAACCTTGGAGGGGTAAGTAGAGGAGAAAACGGTGCTGCATGGGACTGGCAAGGAAGGCAACAAAGACAAGAGCAAGTATAAAGGCAATCTGAGCTGGAGACCATCTGCTTGTCAAATTCAGAGGTTCTGCTGCAAATTATGGAGGTGTTCCTGAAAGATGACCCCAGCATTTCCTAGCATGGAAAGCAATAGGTAAATGTTGGGCTGCCACTCCCCCTTTAATTAGACTAAGGCTCAACAAACTGTCTGCAACAAAACATGCTTCGACATGCTTGTGAACCAGCTCCAGCCTCCTGATAAGGGCTGCCTCATCTGTTCTATGCCAAGGCTGTAGAAGATCCTGTTTTCATGTTGCACAGAAGGTCCAGCACACAGTTTAGGCCAGTGAAGATGAAACTCTCATCACACCACACCACACCACACCACATCACATGTATCACATCACAAGTATCACATATCACATATCACTCTGCCTTTCTTATCCCACTCATCATATGCTCTGAGAAATGTCTTATGTCTGTCTTGTTTTTGTACTCATGGTAGGGTGAGCAGAGCTACCATCACTGCCAGATTCATGCTAAAAGCTTTCATTCTCAGTGGAAACTTTGGGTTATTCCAGTTACTTTAAAAATGTCCTGCTCTGTTTACCCAGCATGCGTAATTCACCGATACTGCAGTATAAGAAAACACCTACTCTGTTCTCACTTGTCCTGGACTGGGGTGAAACAGCAAGTTACAACTTTTTTTACTACTCCTCTTCTCTTGTTGATGACTCTGTTTGGCAGTCTCTTTTTTTCTAGCAATACATTGATGAAACAGGTGGCAAATATCAGGTTAGTGTCTTAAAAATGTGATCCAAATGAAATCTTCTTTCCTGTAACATCTCACAGTATCTGCTGAGTATAAAATTTAATCAGATGATCAAGAAGAGATGGCAAAGTTTGCATTTGACATGATCTTTCTTTGTATTTTCCTTCTAATTATTTCCATATGCCTCTTATCTGAAAAAAAGTATTTTTCATCTGTTTCTTTGGCCCGAATAATTCTATAGTATTCTTGAATAAGGCTGAGACAGCTTCAGCCAAAATCTTCTATGTGAAAATGCAATACTGGAGACCACTTCAATTAGCTGCAAAATGAGAATGCTGGGAGAAGCTAGATCTAGTTTTGGGGTAGCCAGCCACATTTTCTGTTTATGAACATGAGATGCAAGAAAATAAGATATGCTTGATTTCAGAACCCATGCAGTATGCCCTGGTGTGTTATTCCTGAATGCAGCCCAGTTCTACTCTTTTTCTCCAGTGAGGATCTACTCACAGAATTTCGGAATAGTAGCAAGTTTTGCATGTTCTGCACTACAAGAATAGGTTACCACTGGCAACTCTTATAGCTGCTTCAGATTTCAGTCTTCTGCAGGGTCATAACATCTGCTATGCATTTATAGAATTCCTACTAATATATTAAAAAGAGTGGATTTATTATCTGAGTGCTGAATTGTGGAGATTTTTCCACGTGCTGAAATTGGTCAGTAGGTTATCCTGAAAAAGCTAAATATAGCTATTTCTATATTTTCGCATATAACGGCATGATCAGTGCTGTTATTTTGGTCACTCAGCCCAAACCAGACTACACAGCAAACAACGGAAAAACTCCCTTTGTTTGTAGGGCTGGGCCTCAAGTCTTATTGTAGTCCCAGTGAAGCCATGTGTAAGGAAATTTACTCTTGTGAATGTTTCTAGAAGCAGAGTACAAATTTGTAGGAAAGGTTTCAAGGAAACAAGCCCACTTCTTAAAATCAGAAACTTTTTGGATAGAGAATGAACCAACTCGAAGAAAGCATTTTTAATAAGAAAAGTTACTGAGGTCTGGTCTAGACTCTGGTCAGATCTAAAGCTGGGAATGCTAGAACTAGCCCATAATTCAAGATCTCAGTTGAAGTGAGTGATACGAATTTTCTTTCAAGCCCTGGGGATGCCTTTTCTGTGAAGTACCTGGCTATTTCCCAATGCAGGAGCAGAACCTCTCTCTGCGGTAATGTTTGAGGGTCAGTTGTGATTTGGGTGAATGAGGAGCAAGCCACCAAACTCCCATCCCCCATATCCCGAGCGTATGCCATGAGTGACTGGTTACTGGCTATCTTGATGGATCATCCTTTTCCCACTAGCTTGTCATGAAATTCTGGGCTCCTAAAAAATGTCTGTGGGTTGGGAAAATAACTTCCCGTTTGTGCTCCAGTCGTAACCCTTAGTGCAAATAGCAAGGCCTGGTAATCCAGTTTGCTTGTGCCTCTTCTGTTATGATCTTTATTTGCTTAGTGGGTGGACGGTGATGACATTTCCCTACAGGAAAATATTAACTGCGTAACCTTTTCCCTCTCTCAGCTCATCGTCATCAGCATCGTCAACATTGTCAGATGTCAAGTGCCCTGGTCTGAAGTCAGCAGATACTCCTCCTGTCTGGGCATGCAGCACTGCCAGCAACGCCCTGGTGATCCTAGCCTCCTGAGTGCCACTCTTTGTGTGACTGCTGGCCATCTTTGACAAAGAGAATGTTTTTCATGAACGACTGAGGAAATCCTTGGTCAAGATAAACAGTTTTCCCCCTACTTGCCTGCTGCCAGGAAGCTCTAAATAGAGTCTCTGTAGTAGCTTTAATTTATTTGTTTTTTATTACTTCGCATTGGAGTTCAGTCTTGAACTCTAAGCCAGAAAATCTAAGCTGTGTTGGAACTGCTGAAAGGCCACAGATCTTGCTAAAATTTCAGGTATTTCAAAGCCCTGAGAACATGTGTTATCATTTACATCACATACTTATTTGAGACCGAGCAGCTCTGCTGATACCTTCTCTCTGCCTCCAGTAAGACCATCTTTGCCCAGTGCCTCTGAAAAGTACCTTTCACGCTTCATTCCCACCAAGGCTTTGTCAACTCCACCCATGCTCACCAGTGCATGGTGAGTCTCATGGCAGCCGGTCCCTCTCTCATTATGAAGGCAGTAGCATTCCAGCCTTGTACATTTGCAGGAGAAAAGGTGAAGACCCAAGCAAAGCACTGACTTTTATTTTTGAAAAGCCAAACCAAACCGAGCCGCTTTGTGATCTTTCCAGCCTGGCTCATGAATTATGAGTGTTAATACAATTGAAGAGCTTGAAATGTGACTTTGCAGACCAGCCCATTTCAGTTATATGTGAAAGGATGTAAAACATGTTGGAAGGAAGATCATCAACTATACCGGAATGCGTCTTGTCCAGAAATATTTTTTAGGGTGTTCTGTCTTAAAATTCAACATTTTTCAATGGATTGGTATAAGGCAACAAATGTATCTGGGGAAAAAACAAGTTCTTTTTCTTGCTACTTTGAAAATTGTCACCTCAAATAGCAATTTGTACTTGTAATTAGTTGTGAATGGCTTCCTGATATTTTTGGTAAACAATGATTGTGTTAAAAACATTCTGGTGCTCACCACAATGACACAGAGCCAAGCTAACATGTAAAAATGTAGTAGTGGTGGCAAATGCAGAGATACTGGCCTGATCTTTGCATTATTTTTGGTGGCACTGAGAGTACAGGTTGCCCCATCGTGGCTGTAAAATGACAGCAGGACCTGGAAAAAAGCAGAGAATGTGTGAGTGGGAATGAGATGAGGACACAAGGTAGAGTTACAAGAGTATGAGAGACAGAAAGAGGAAAGGACTTAGATGCTGGTTAGGGTGTTGTGAGAGGAGGAGCAGGGGAAATGGCTGCAAGGACTGGAATGACAGGAGTGAAGTTGCTAGTGGTAATATAAGCAGCTATGAAAAGAGAAGTCTGATAAGAAGAGGATGGAGGGCTAGGGACAAAACACTGAAGCATTCAAGAGGAGGAAACTAGGTCATAATATCTCTAAAAAATACAGTTGGGAAATCAGTTCATCAGGAGTCCTCAGTTTTTTCTTGCAAAGTTAGTTACTATTAACAGATGTTGCATAATGTTGCACAATGCCCAGATGTATTTGGTTTCCTCCATCCTATTCCTGGCATAAAGTGTTTACTTCATTGTGTGAGAAAAAGCTGCTTTGCTGTCAGCAGATGCCAGGAAAGAGTACTAGAAATGTTTCCCCAGGAGAGGACTGGGGATGCCGTCTTCTCACCTGCATTGGTCTCTGATCTCTGTTAATGCCAGAACCAGGTACTTCTAGGGGATTTATTTGAATGCCTTTGTTAGAATTTTCATCTACAGAGATATTTTCCAATAGAAAGCTGGTCGTACTGTTATAGATCATCCTAGTCAGCACAGTATTACTTGCAGGTGTCCTGTTTTGCAGAGACATTTTCAGTCCCACTCAATGGTGGAAGACCTGCAGTGGGTTTGCCTTCCCTAAGCTCAGCGCTGGAGTGAGGACCCTAAGACTGGGTCAGGACTGTACTTTCCCCTTCAGGTGTTTTGTTTGTTTAACAGAGCAAGTGCTTAGAGAAGGGAGGGATACAAGTCTCAAATGTACGTGGTGGAACTGAGATCCCCACCTTCCTGATCCTCTGCTCCGGCTGATGCTACAGGCAATTAATGATACTTCCTGCAATGTCTCACACTTACAAACACTGCCCTGCATGCTCACACAGAGAAGACTGAATGCAGCACAGAAAAAAAAATAAAAAAAAGAGAAAAAAAAAAAAAGGAGAAGAGGGAATTAAGTCTTTCTACATGCTTTATGGTGTTTCCTGTTGCCCAGCTGTTCAGTTAGAAAATAAAGGAGTATATGAGAGCTGGCAGATAGTGAGGACTAGGATTGAAATTAGTGGGAAGAAAGATTTGACAAAGGAAGTAAGCATAAAACAGGAGAGGTATAAGAAAAAAGTCTCGTGTTTTGGAACTTCTAGTGAATTCTCAAAGGGTGAGTTCAGGTTTTCTTTGTCAGGGCAGGTAATTATCTCCCAAAGCACTCATCAAGTTGCACTATAATAGCACTGCCTTCTGGGGAAAACCCAGGTGAACTTTTTCATGGGAAGGGGCATAAAAAACCTTCCAACATCACGCTTAGATTCAAGGATAGCAACAAATGTAGGTCTTGTGGAAACATTTTATTTTAATTCCACAATATCCTCTTACGTAAACACTGAAACACATTGAATCAATTTTTCAAACAAACTTGTAAAATCAGAAAATACACCAGCCTCTGATAGGCAGCAACATTAATTGCCAGGAGCACAAAGAGGCATTTAAACATTGAAGCATTTTGGCAAAAATACAAATGACTTATTTTCCTTCCATGCCCTTGAAAATAGCTTTTCTAAACTCTGAGCTTCCTATGATGGAGAGTTCACCATTAATCACCTTTATGACATCTCATATGTAGGCTGTGGATAAATCCATGGGCCCTAATCAACCACTTTCCTGAGGAAATTGGCCAAATCCTGGCTCTTTGAGGAGGGAGGCGAGGGATGAATCACAACAACTTTGCTATTCAGACAAATCTCTTTTCAAGTGCCCTTAAAGCTTTTTTTTTTTTTTTTTTTTCATATACAGCGAAGACAGCCACACAGGAAACAATAATAGTTTAATCTCTTGAAAAATTTCCTTCCTGCACTGCAGCAGCCTTTCAGACAGGTAGTCAAAGCACGCCAAAGAAAATTAGCAACAGCCGATGCCAAGAGCAGGCTGTTACGTTAGCCTTTTAGCTCTGTCCCTTTTCCTTCCACATGAGTAGAGAACAAGAAACTACTCATCTCCCCGACTAAACACCCTCTGAGCTACATTTTGCTGTGCATTAGTAACACTTATGGGCCTGGGGAACTGATAATGGAGAAGAGAAGACACAGAGGGACGGGTCCTGCAAACACTTACTGGGGTGCCTCTACCATGAATAGCCTCACTGATTCACATCCCAGGCCTACAAAGGGAACTGTGTTTGTAGCCTCCCACACATGTGCCTACTTACTAGTAAGTATTTGCAGGATTTTTACACGTTGTCTGTTGCGGGATTTTTTCCTTCTGAGTTTTTCTTCCTTTGACTTGAAATTCTTCTTTGCTTAATGTGTACTAAGGAAGAAGAAAAAAAAATATTTTAACATAATGCTGGGTATGAGTCAGGGTAAGGCATCATCACATGGAGTTTCTTTTTGCTTGGGGTTTTGTTTTGCTTACATTTTTTTGTACATATGGCAGGCTCCACTATTTGTACTGCATTGGCACGGCAGGTTAGAATGGGCCCTGAGGTAGAGAAAGAAATGAGACATCACCCCCAGCCAAAAACTAGTGCTTGCCCTTATCCTTGTAGACTGGTGCCTGGTATAATTACACTGCCTGTTAACGTGATGATGATATCGCTATTTGAACCAATTCTCAATGTTTACACCTCTGCAGTGCTGTTTAAGGGGGTATGAATTAAAATAGTTAATATATAGCACTCTGTACACACTTGGCAGAGCCAGAGCATAAAAGGGTAGCAGAAAAAGGGCAGGATGGTGGAAAGAATTTTGCATTCTATTTTAAGGATGTTTCATTGCAAACACTGTAGTGTAAAATGTAAGTATTTGCCTGCTTTCAGTTCAGAGCTTTCACTGTAATTCAGCCCTGTCTTACTCAAACTGTTGATAGTATTTCATAACACCTGTATGCAGGAACTATTTTGTTTTGAGTTCATATCAAAAATGCAAGAAACACCGCACCTGCTGAAACATTGTCTAGAAGTGAAAACAATATGCAACAAGAGTGTGTATTTGCTTTTTTTACAGGCAATAGCAAAAACAGGGCTGTTGCCAGAAAATATGGGGATGTAAATGGACGAGAAGGTCTTTAGAGCAGGAAGAAAGACCTTTGGCAAAAGTGAAATGCCAAGCCAAGTGGTGTGTCAATAGGAGGTGCAGCAGCAACTTCTCTCTCCTATGACTTCCTCTGGAGCAGCAGAAGAAAAGGCCTTATGAAGCTCTTACAGCAGGGTAAAACCTGTCATGGACTATGAGGTAGCTTCATGTTGGCCTTCAATGCTGCTATGAGGAAGGCTAAAAGACAGCTCTGCTAGGCCATCTTACATGTCAGATTGGTAAGCCCATGGATTCCTCCTGAGTTCAGCTCTGACCAAGTTTCCTCTTCCTTCCTATTCTCTGCAGGTCGCTCCCAGCCATGTATGGGACAAATCTGATCTCAAGTGATAGCTCTGAACAACAGGCAAGATACAGCCAGAGTCCAAAACTTCTCCTTCAGCTCCAAATATTCTGTTGTCAGATTCAGGGAGTTAGTCCCAGTAGCACAGGGAACAAGGGTAGGATGGGGGCAAGGTGAAATTTCTCAGCAAGTGGCTACTACAAGTGGGTAGAGTGAGTGGAAGGACTTGTGAAACAAGCCTTCTGTGGAAAGCCACATTATACTATGGACATGCTGTCATTTGTGACCAAGATGCCACCTGAAAGCGCAAACCAAAATCAGTGCAATGCAGAATGAGGCAGGGTGCATGCAGCTTCTCGTCTGAGATTATTGCAGTGTAAGGACAGCTGAGGTACCAGTGCACTCTGGAGACAGAAAAGTCTATTTCATCAGGCTGTCGACTTCCTGGGTGCAATCTGGGAAACTTTCATACAGTAGCAGAAAGAGGAAGGCCATGCAGTCTGGGAATCTCAAGTTCTTTGGCCTGCCACATATATTGGGAGACTTTGGACATGATGTATCATCTTGCCTGAAAGGTCTTTCTCATTTTTAACTAGGTTTTGTAAAAGAGCCGATCTACAGCAGATGTACTGCACCACCAGTATCCAGGGATAGTTTGGTTTGTGAGGTATGTCAAACTATGATACCTCAAGAGCAGAGTGAGGAAAACCAACTCCTGCTGTAAATCAAAGGATTAATACCAATGGCAGTTGCCATTGGAAGAAATGAGAAACAGTCGTTGATTCTTCGGAATCATTATGTGTAACAGTGGCTTCACATCTGTGCACTATTTTGCATATTTTAATTACATAATGGCAGCAATGAAATATCTACATATACTTGTTATTTTTCCCATAATGTGACTAGTTGTACTTCAGTTACATTATGGAAAGGGTATATACTTATAGTGAAAAGCTTGACACAAGTCAGATGACATGAGATGTTTTCCATCAGCATTTTCAATATGTCCTGTTAATAGAACAAAGTGTTATAAAACTATACTTGTTTTTTCCTGAGCTGTACTTTCTTCTCTTTATAAAACATCAGCTTCATTTTACAAAACAATGAGAAGTGAGTAAATAGCTACATTGGCCATGTCATAAAGGAAAACCTTTCCAAAGGGATTGCTTTTTCTTCCCAGAAAGAAAATGTCCTGCTGAGCAGGGGCCGGATCCAGTGCCCACAGAAGTCAGTGGAAGAACTCCCACTGATGACAGTGGATGTTGGATGAAGTCCCATCTCATTCTCATGTTTAAACGCTGAAAAATTAGTTGCCAAGTTCTAATGAGTACAGTGAAAGCCTTGTGTTATATAAGTTACTTACAATAGATTATTACAACCATTAAGAGAAGCTGATTATTTTTATTAAAAGCATATTTTTGTTGGTTCCTTTTAATCTGTTCCCAAAGTCTACACATATCTTTCTTCACTTTGCTTTTTTGAATCTCTGTTTTATAAACAAAACACAAACAAAAAACATTATTTCCTGTTGGTTGTTGAAGAAAGACTGTGGATTTATTCTTTACATGGGAAAACGTTTGGTTGCTAAACACATGCGACAGCACATGGCCTTGTTCAAACATCCTATCAAATTAAAAGCAGATTCCAGCTCTAATGTTCCAGATGAAGGGCATGGGGCTGGGACAGGCACTCACATGAAATTGCATTGCATTTAAGAGGACAGTGATCAAAGCATTGCACCTCATACAACGGGTGAGTGGCGAATCCGTCTTATCTGAGCAGCAAGGAATAATTATAGAGAATTATTTGATCTTCCGCTAAGGTAAACCTCACAATTATGATGCTGATTGAACAGGTTCTTCTGTTTCAGGAAAGGCAACATGTATACTCAGTGCTGTAATGCACTTACCAGATGGTATTAAAATAACATCCTGATGCTTCAGTAATTGACATCTTCTCAGTGTACTTTTTTGTTGATCACTCCCTGCTCAGGCTTGTGCTGTCCTGGTAACACACGAGACACTTTCTGCTGATCCAAGGTGGGCAATCCTAAATTGTCTGTGTATCTGGATATGACAAAGGCAGTGCAAATGAGCACTTAACGGTACTTTGAAACCAAGTGAACAGACCAGACCTTTGCCCTCGATATATGCTTGTCTTTTGAAATACAGTTAACTTTTGCAATCTATAGCTTGATTTTGTGGATATATTGTAGAACAGAAAACTTAAAAATAGAATTCACCTCTGCTGTTAACAAGTTTTGACCTTTGCTCACATTTGTTGGGGAAAGTAGCTCATAGTACCAATTAACATGAATTATTAACTCCTACATTAATAATTAATTTATTAGAGGGCTAAAGGCATCAGTCTTTGCCAGCTAACACTATTGAGAGAAAATGAAGAAAACAACACAACCCTAATTATAACAGCTTAATGAGGATGTCTGGAAGATGTGATGTGATTCAGTCACTCTAAATGCTCTTTATTTCCTCTCTGAAACCACACTGGGTGCAAAGAATCAGGCAGTTAACTACAGTTCCTGTAGTGCAGGGTTTCTTCCTACTTTCTGAAGAGAGGAAGCCCACTAAGGAGAGCTCAATTTAGATATTATTAAGGACTGATGAAGGATGCCATCACCTAAACAATATGAATGCTGTCTCTCAGTAATGAACTGTTCTAGTGGTGTCTGAATCACTAATGGCTTCAATAGGCTGCTAAGAAAACTCTGTCTCAGAAATGTGCTGTGCAGTGATTTCTTGATTTCACAGGATGCTTCCTTTGTAATCTGTATTTGGACTTTAACTGCAAAGGTTGATTGTAATGTGGCTGTGCTGCTTGAAATCTCTACCCATTTTGGTCAGAATGCAACAGTGACAGCAGTGAAATCCAGTACAGCTTACTGGGAAGCATCATGCAATGGAAAACTGTTGGGTTTTTGCCCTGCACAGATGCTGAAGTTTCCCGACCATCCCATCCCCAACTATCTCAGGCAATTGCATCACGTATCATGTTAGTGGAACTGATAGTGGAACTTCTCTTTTTGTGCCAACATTGTTCACTAACATACATCTTTTTTCCTGCCTCCTGAAGTTTCTGAACAACTACTACAGGACCGCACAACCTTCATTTAGCAATACTATAATACTGAGGTCTCTTAAATCTGCACTTGTTTCCCAGACTCTCAGTCACCCTAATCATCTTGATAACACATCTTTGCATATATTCCAGTCTAAGTTCATGCTTTCGCCATCACCACTCACATGCTCGTTGAGACCAGTTCAGGTTTTCAGATAATTCTTCAGATACAGGAGTGGCAGCGATGAGATGGGACAATGGTATGTACTACTGCTCCTATCAGACATCGGCATTTTTTTCTTCATAAATAAATGGCTGAATTAAAAAAAGTAGAGTATACTCACAACTTTTAGCATCTCCATGAACCTTTATTTTTTCTTCTTTTGGTTGAAGAGGCTTCCAGTTTACAAAACAGTGGACTATGCAATAATAGCTCACTCTCTTTTTGGCCTTGGCCCACAGACACATCATAAAGGTTTGCTGAGCAGATAAGCAGTATTAGAATGACTTAGAAAGACTAAGATGAACATTAAATTTATCAGACAACACTCTTGGGGGAAATTGCCACTAATTTCAGATTTTTCATCTCCCAGAAATCAATTATTATTATGTTTATTGATATTGTACTTGTCACTACTTTCAGTATTTTTGCTTATGGTGACAGAGCCTAAGAGAAGAAAGAGGTAAGGAAAGATACAGTAAATCATTTAGAGCTTCTTCCTAAGGCATCAGAACTTAGTAACCAGGTACGTGTGAATAAGTAGATAAGAATAGTAGGAAACATGGGACGGTTTTACACATGCACACATCTTTTTGATGAAAAAAGTTTACCCAGCTCTGCTCACAAATTGTGTGGAACACAGCTAGGACTTAAAGATGCTTGTGACCTGTAAGAAAACATTCATAAATTCCATTGATTTCAGCACATGAAAGATCAAGAACATCATAAAATACTTTTTGTGAACAGACATAAGTTCTTTAAATGCCCTTCAGAAGGAGTTCACAATTACTTCCCAATTATGAATAAAATTATTCAAGAAATAAATGGAAGGTGCCGAAACTTCAGTTTGATAAGTATGACAATAGTGTAACTCTGAAAATAGGATAATAAATATGCCAGGGCAAAATACAGTGTCGGTGGCAACCAAAGGAAAGGTGTTTTCTAAGGCAGCTGTGTCAGGTGCACTGCTGAGGCTTCATTCACTAGTAGCACCAGTTTTGGGCCACATGGTGACAAGTTCATGCTGTGTTGCACCTCCTTCCCTTCTACCCCCATGAGCACCACAGCGGCAGAATGCACTGGGTGCCATGGATTGTATGATCAGTTGCACACAGGGAGTTAGGCTAGCTCATCTGAATGTTTCTCTATTTAATTGTTAAAATTTTCCACTGAAAATTAATGGGACTTGTTGGAGCAAGCACTCTTTAAACTGTGTAAAAAAAATCAGAATTTGGCATTTCGAAATTAAGACTAATTTAATTTATGTTAGTAGGGTTCAGGACAAAGAAGAGTTAGTGTTATAATATTACAGTCATGGCTTCTCATTAGATCAGGCTTGCTACTTTGTAAACATTAAGTTCAGCTTTGGAATTTAAGAAGAAATTTGACTTTAATCATAAAATATAGAAAATATTTCTATGGTTACAGACTGATAACAACCATTACTATGGAAGTCACTGAATACTCCTATAAATCTTGTTAATGAAATTCCAATACTGGAGTCCTCCAATCACAACACAAGAGTTAATGCTTAACCTTTCCTCAGGACACAAGGTAACTAAGGCCTGCTGCAAGTGAAGTTGCACATCTATTAGATTTAGAAATTGTCATTCAATTAAGTTAACATTTTTTGGTTTTAACAACATTAAGTGGGTGCCCCAATGGCACTGGCAGGCTTATGCTCTTGTTTGTTTGTATAATATTTAATTTAGAGCATGCCCGTATTGTGTGACTGAGATGTGAGAAGTGAAGAAGGGATTATGAGCTTGTTACAATTATGACACAGCCTTCTGTTAACAGGGCTGTATGGCTTCTGGGACCCAGGCTAGCAGCTCTTGCCTGGTACCTGTGCACTGCATGTTGTGAGCATTGGTATTAACCTGAGCCTTGTCTTCATGGGCTGAGTCAACATACTCAAGGAGGACAAGCTCCTTATCAGCCTGGCTGATCAGACAAATATGTGCCTACCTGGTGTACCAAATAGAATATTTCAGTTGGAAGGAACCTGCAATGATCCAACAGACTGACCAAAAGTTAAATCATGTTATTAAGGGCATTGCCTCTTAAACACTGACATGCATGGGGCATCAACCACCTCTCTAGGAAGCCTGTTCCAGTGTTTGATGACCCTCTTGGTAAAGAAATATTTCCTAATGTCAAGTCTGAACCTCTCCTCATGCAGCTTTGAACTACTCCCACAGGTCCTATCACTGGATACCAGGGAGAAGAGATCAACACTTCCCTCTCCACTTTCCCTCCTCAGGAAGCTGTTGACAACAATGAGGTTGCCCCTCAGCCTCCTTTTCTCCAAACTAGACAAACCCAGATTCCTTAGCCACTCCTCACAGGACATGGCTTGCAGCCCTTTCACTACCTTTGTTGCCCTCCTCTGGATGCATTCAAGGACCTTCACACCCTTCTTAAATTGTGAGCCCCAGAACTGCACACAGTACTCAAGGTGAGGCCGCATCAGTGCTCTCAATGCAATCAAAGAGTAGAATAATCATATCTTTTTGCTGTGTTCGATGCACCCCAGGATGCTGTTTGCCCTCTTGGCTGCCAGGGCACACTGCTGACTCACATTGAACCTGCTGTCGATCAGCACCGCCAGATCCCTCTCTGCAGGGCTGCTCTCCAGCCACTCCTCTCCCAGTTCATACTTGTGCCTGGTGCTACTGTGTTCCAGGTGCAAAATCCAGCATTTGGACTTGTAAAATTTCATCCCATTAATCATTGCCCAATGTTCTAATCTATCTAGATACCTCTGAGAGGCACCTTGTCCCTCAAGAGAGTCAACAGCACCTCCCAGTCTGCTATCGTCAGCAAACTTGCTAATGATGCATTTAAATCTTGCATCCAGATTGTTGATAAATATATTGAACAGAACTGGCCCTCAAATTGAATCCTGAGGAACACTGCTGGTGACTGGTCACCAGTCAGATGTAGCCTCATTCACTACAACCTTTTGAGCTCTGCCCTTCAGCCAGTTTATCTGAAATCAAGATAAAATTAATCACCATGAAATAAATGGATTTTTCCTTTTCATTGTCACCTTTATGCTGTTCCTTCAGGTGAAATGTGTGTGTTATTTCATGTTGAGAAAAGGATGATTGCTTCTATCCTCTTGCTAGAGCACTTGCGAAGACATGTTGATTTTCTTATTCTCCCAACTCATTTTCTTTTGTGCCCTAAAACAAGAAGACTGTCTCTTTTAGAGGTACTTCACAAAGGCATCCTAGGTAGAAATTTTTCACCTGAAGTTTTTGTATGCTTACTGAAGAGGTACATGTACAGAGTGATGCAAACATTTGGCAAGCTAAATTACTCATTTGGGTCCTGTCTCTCTTAATCATAAAGGAAGCATTGTAAAATCACAGAATCACAGAATGGTGGGGATTGCAAAGGACCTTTGGAGATCATCTAGTCCAAACACCCTGCCAAAGCAGGTTCACCTAGAGCAGGTTGGACAGGAATGCATCCAGCTGGGTTTTAAATATCTCCAGAGAAGGAGACTCCACAACCTCTCTGCATGGCCTGTTCCAGTGCTCTGCCACCCTCACAGTAAAGAAGTTTTTCTGCATGTTGAGATGGAATTTCCTGTGTTCCCGCTTGTGCCCATTGCCCCTTGTCCTGTTGCTGGGCACCACTGATAAGAGTCTGACCTCATCCTCTTGACACCCACCCTTTGGATATTTGCAAACATTGATGAGATCCCCTCTCAGCCTTCTCTTCTCCAGGCTAAACAGATACAGGTCTCTCAGCCTTTCCTTGTAAGAGAGGTGCTCCAGTCCCTTGATCATCTTTGTAGACCTCCACTGAACTCTCTCCAGTGGTTTCTTGTCTTTCTTGAACTGGGGAGCCAGTAAATCATGCAAGTAAATTCCTAAATTAGGCAACCTGCTGTGGCTCCTGGAAATAACATCTGTGAGGGAAACTCAGTTTTAAGAAAAAGATGATGCAAACCTGAGAGAAAATAGCTTGCTCTGGAGTAAAAATCACAACTGTAGAGACATCTGTCACACCCTTTGGAGACTATCTCCATTACTACTATGCAGTTGGGAAGAACATAACAGAGTATGGGTCACTTTCCTCCTCTTTCCAGTGTTTTACCTTTTTTGGCTTTGAATCTGCCTTGAAGGAGAGCCCTGAATAAAGCAATGCATGTATACTCTATTAAAAGTACTTTACCCATCCAAGGCAAAGTTATATCCTTGATCTTTCTTTTCTACAGACAGCATTAATTTGGCTGTGAGGTATCCACAGACTCTGCTACTCGTGCACATATCAGCCATAGTACACAAGAGAGAGTCTAGCCTTATGTAAATTTTTCAAACCTTAATCTCTGTTCACATCTCCCACAAAGTTCCTCATGACACTGACAGGAACCACATTTTAAAACATATGCTATAATATTATAGGTAATCTTTGACTAATAATTGTTTGGCTAAAACTCTCCTTCCTTTTATTGTATACTGTGCAGCCTGACGTCGCTGTTGGAACAGACTTTGCTTCTGTGGGTAGAAGTTAATCAAATGCCTGAACCTCCAGGCTTCTGATGTGAGAAATAACTCTCCAAAATAGTTATTTATGCATTTCTCTTGGACGTAATTATTTTTGGGCATTGATGTTTTCTTAAAATGGAAAGTCCTCTTAGCTTCATTTGTAACAAGAGACCTGCACTGACGACTAGCCAGCTGTGTAGTTTTAGTTGGCATTACTTAATAGCAGTGTACTTCATGAGTCAAGGAAATGACTCTTTCCATTTGCCATCAAATGCAGAACCTCCTTACATTTGTTTTAGAATAGCTGGATCTTGGCTAATTAATACTCTGGACTTCTGCATACAGTAGATGAGGGAAGAATTTAATTTTCTAGTAGATTATAGAAAGACCTGCCAAAGAGTTGGGAAGAATTTAGGCAGTGTACTTTCAATATACTAAAGCACTGGATGCATAACTCTGAGTGCTGAGGGCTCCTCACTGAAACTACCGACCCTAAAAAAGAGGGGATGAACTACACATGGAAATTTCCTTTCTGTTCTGGTGCAGTTCAAAATTTCAGGAGGATCAGTCAAGGATGATTCATATTGCCTTCCCTTTTAGATTTCTCTTGAAGTCTACTCTTCCTTTTCAGAATGTCTTCTCTTAGGAATAATGTCATCCTGTCGTAAAGTCTTTCTAACTCCCCAGATAGAACCTCAGATTTTTGTCTTGTAAAATATGGGTAAAATAAAAATGAGAAATAGTTAGTCAAGAAATTTTCTGTGTACTTTACCTACATTTAAATGATCTGTAGAGAATACTATGCTTTTCAAAGACACTTGCAAATTTAAAAGAACAGTATTTTTGCAATTTGTATCTACAACAAATTACCAAGAAAAACCTCCCCTCCTGCAAATATGTCAGACTCCCAAGGTCCTTATTAAGTGCCTACACTGTACTTATTTTCCAGCAATGACCTCAAAATATTCAATAGAAGATCCCCATGTGAAATGACTGTACTGAAAAATTCAGTAGGAAAAAGAAACACACTGGAGAGCAAAAGCATTGGAAGCTGATGCAGCTGAACATGGATCAATTACTGATAAATCCTGGGAAGAAAAGTATTTCTGCCCACCTTTTCTACTTGAGAGAGGCATATAGCTGAAGAACTATGTCACCAAAAGCAGCAGTGGATGACTTTGCAAAATAAAACTGAAAGGAATTAAATCACATGGGAAAAAGGGTTAGTGAAGCAAGAAGATAATGCTTTGCTTCTGACATCTCCAAATCCTGACTTTTAATATTTGGCCATACTGAAAATCAATAGGAGGAAAAAAACACCCAAAAGGATGAGCAAAGAAAGAAGCAGATATTATGTGGTTGCTGTGATCTACCTTTGTTATGGCCTACCTTGCTGGCTATGCTAGTCAACATGAGCAGACAAGCAGCCAATATGGTAAGAAACATCACCTATCACTTCTCAGTGACCTGAGTAGAGTAAAAAAAGTCCAGGTTAGCTGTTCTGATTCATCTCAGTCATAATATTTACAACATGGTGCTAGTTAGAACCTTAACTATCTAGACAGCAATTCATTGCAGGACTTCACATCAATGCCAAAAGGGGATAACACCTAAAAAATAAACTAAATGGTATATCTTTGATGCTGGCAAGACAGTACTTCCAAAGAGAAATAATGTACTAGGCAGAAGATTTATCTTTTCATTGGCTCTTTAGATCTCAATCATGAAATAGGACTACTAGTTAAGCTTTGTGTAGGCCATTTGGCATGGAAAGTTATGAAGGGGAAAGAGAGAGATTTTCTTCCATAATGTAACAACAGTATGGAATAGTTAAAATGCTAGAGCTGAAAATTACTCTATTCAGTCATGAGAATGTTCCAGTTTGTTCGCTCATAGGTGTCTTAGAGGTTAGAAAGGGTTGCTGACAGAAGGATCCAATATATTTTTTCCTTAAATTAAGATATGAGCAGAGAATAAAGAATTGAGAGGAACAGAGAAGGAAAGACTGCCAGTCTGGGCAGAACGGAATGTTGTGCCAGCCACACACAAGGAAGAATGAACATTTTCATTGTCATTTTCCTAGTACAAACTAACTCCATGTAAAGAGTTGTCATGCGAGCACTTGATGACAAGCCACGTCTGAGTTTCTAAAAAAATCCCCAACAAACTAAGGACATGTAAAAGGATAATGTCAGGCCAGAGAAGATGTTTAAGAAAGACTTATAAGAGCAGAAGGTGCAATTATAGGGGTACTTTTCACCCTATCTTTGGTGAGAAGACAAGTTTCTGAAAGTCTGAGGAGAGGCAAAAGTGAAGGACCTTTCCTGACCTTTCCCGACCTTTCCCTTCTGGAGGGGGGGGGCTCGATGTGCCTACAGGCAACTCGTGGGAGGGGAGCTCCCTTCGGGCCTCGGGGCCGCTCCTTCAGCACCCGCCTCCCGCTGGACAGTTCCCAGCCGGGCCGGCCATGTGGGGCTGGCGGGCCCGCCCGCTCCCCGCCTGGCCCTGGGGCTGGTGGCCAGGGGCCAGCTCTGCTCTTCGGCACAGCCAGAGCAAGAGAGAACGACACGCTGGCAAGGTGAAAGGAGCACGCAGAGCACAATTTGGCCACTCTGATCTGCTTTGGCGTGTGGGTGAAGCAGGGAGAGAAATTAAGCGGAGATCACGAGTCTGAAGTTGGACTGACGCTTGTGAGGATAAATGGGAGAGGGAGACATACAGGGAACAGTGGACAAGAGCTCGGTTTCCCTAGTAGACACTAACATAGAAACATCTTACTGATAGGAGACAACGATGTTTGAGCACACCTTAGAGGAAGTAAAAACATTTTGAGAGGAGGCGTTTTCTTTTTGTGTGGCAGAGGATTAATTCCCCTTATGAGGAGGATGAAGACACAATAGAAAGGATCTTTTGTATGATCTATCCCCTCATATTAATTCATGAACTTAATATTGAGAACCCTGACCTAGTATTCTTGCCACTGTGAGGCTGGGAAACACTGTTCTAATGTCTTCACCTATAAAAGCTGGGGTGAGGACAGGTCTTCATCTATACCTCCTTCATTGAGTGCTATGAGAGTTGACATGTCCTGTGGAAATGAGCAGGAGTCAGAGAGCATTTCTCCTACATCAGGAGCTCTACCTTTTCTATATGCAATCTCAGCACAGCCAACATCCTGTAGTGGGTGTGCGCTGAATATACTTATCTATTTACAACCTATGGTGGCTCAAGTACTCTTTATTCCAGACCCAGTTCAAATCTCCTTGGAGAGCGGGGTCAGCTTTCCAAATGAGTCCCCATAACAGACTACTAATTTCCCCCACCCACTGCACAATGCCAGGCTGTGCCTTGATTGCATCTTTCCAATACCTGCCTCAGCTTTCAGCCAAATCCGACAGCCGCAACTGGGATGCACATAGAGCAGAAGGCCAGCTGCATGTCAGTACTGCAGTCATACGCACTCTCCTTCCCTTTCTGGCTCTGAAATCTTTATTGAATTTTCATTCATCATTATGAGGGATTCCTTCAGCACTGCAAAGGTGCCATTTAGATGTGAGCATATTCAGTCAAAGCAGCTTAAACTTAAATTTATTGCTTGTTAAACACATATGCTCTGCTATCAGGGTCACTCTTGCTGAGGTAGTACTGACTAGCTCTCACAGAAGGACAATGTAGGGTTGAGAATTGGAACGCAAGAAGATGTAAAAGCATATGGACCTCAACTCCTGGCCATGGGAGAGGATGTACATAGGGACTGGGTGTAAAAGAGCAGTGAGTCACACTGGAAGATTTCAAAGCCTGTTTCTGGTGTAACAACATGACTGCCCCCAGAAGCAAGAACTTGTGGAAGGAAGCCCACTTCTAACTCAAGTGTCAACTTGCAGTCAGAGCAACCTCCAAGAATTAGCCCTGCCAAGTAACAACTGTTCATTTTGACACCGTGGGCTTATTGTTGTCACACACTTGGCATATATGAAAGCATTTAATGGGATTCCCAAGAATTCTTTGGAGACTCTCCCTTAGAAATACAGTGAATATCCCAGCTTTGGTTCTTGAAGCTCTTCACTTTTGGACAAAGAACAAAATACGTGTAAATCCTGCAGGTAGAAACCACGTTTGACAGGGACTGCCACTGTGTTTTATATGTGCCTTGACAATGGTGGCCAGTGTGGTGAGTAAAGGACACTTATTAATTCCAACACCCATCTGTGGTTACTAAAGAGCAAGCATAAGCAGCTCCTTGAGTATATTTAACCATTTCTATGTCATGTAACTTCAGAGCAGTTATGCTTCTTGTTGGTTTGGGTTGGGTTTGTGTCTGCTTTTTTTTAGTTTCCTACTTTTTTGATTTACAAATTTGAGATAAGGAGAAATAGTTTTAGAGTACCATCAGACTGACACAGGGAAGAGTCACTCCCTGTGTTTTACTTTTTATTTTGCTTCCCTTGGAAATGCAAGTGACATTAAGAAGGGTTAAAAGAGTTTCTTTATTTTCATTACAAATGACATGGAGCTGATTATAAACAGAAATAAATCTGTTAGTTCAGGCTGAAAGAAATGAAAATGCAAGCTAAAGGCAAAACCACTGAAAAAATAAATTGTTTTTAATGTCCACTTTTGAAATAAAAAAGATTGCTATTAGCAACATACATGGATTGTGTTTCTTAGAAAGAGAGATGTCTTCACCTTTGCAACATCCCTGTAATTTCAGAAATCATTATTGAAATTAAAAAGAACAACCTGCTTCAAGAAAGTGTGCTCTAATGCACTGCTTTTCATCATAAGTTTTCAGCTCTATCGTAAGTTTGTTTTGCACTGCACAAGTCCCTGCTTGACACTTGAACTGTGGCAAAGGTGTTTGAGTTTACTGCACCCTGTTCCCTAGCCAGAGGTTACTGCTGTCACGGGGTCATTTGCCTGAGTTAGAAAAACCATTATGGCTACTTTGTGAAACTTCTTCAGATTATTTCCTTCTAATGACCATTTACAGTTTTATTTTCAAGGCATTGTGTCTATTTCCTTCTTCATTTCAAAGAGACCTTTGCATCATTCTGGGGTCAGTAAATGAATGTGGAACCTTTGCTTGTTTGGATGCTTGAAAATCCTGCAGGTGATTGCTTTCCCTCTTCCAGAGATCTCCTAATTCAGGCTTTACACACACACACACGCACACACATTGATTCTCTTTTTCAATGTCATAAATTTTAATGTGGTTTAACATACTGAGTTGTCACTGGTTTGATTTTCTAGGTCAAAGAGTTCAACCTCCTTTAATCACTGTGTCCATAGCTCTCCATTACACTCAAAGAGCTCTTCTGGGCAATTTAAACTGCCTACCGTTAAGTTACAATCTTTGCCTCAGCTTTCCTTCCAGTGTTGTCTTGGCTGAACTTATTACAAGTTTCTGCTTAGGACTTTACGGAGCCTTCTTCAGCCAACTTATGGTAAATTTGATGCTGTCTAAATATTTGCAATGACTGTGAAGGCATTCCATGCTTCTAAGAGGAAGACAGATGACAGCTTACAATACACACTGTTAAATATTCTGCTGTGTCCACAGTTGTCTGGGGTATTTTCTCTTTTTTTTTTTTTCTTTCCAAAAATCTCCTTTATTCAGCTCTGCTAATCTCCTGGATTTTTGTCTCTCTAAAGCAAAGGCCATATGAGCCTTTGCTTTAGAAATAAGCTATGCCAAAGGCACCAGGTATGTCCATACTAAAACAGAGTGATCTTCCAAGTAGTTTGAAACGGAGTAGCTTGGGCACTAAAAGACATCTAGCTGCATTTTACTCTGCTCTGTCTGGCATAGAGCCAAGCCCTGGTAATGCAGGCAACTTGTCAAGGGAGCTTGATGGGTACTAAGCTCCGATTTCTTTCATGGTGAGCTTAACAACCTTGGGCCCAGCTCTGCATCAGCGTGGCTGAGCCCGAAGTTGGTGTCTTTGGAGTCTTCAGTCTCCTGTGCACTGCCTGTACACTGTGGGTAATTTGACTCCCAGCCTTTGACACTAAATGCAAAGTCCTGCACGTCTTTTCTGGACATCAAGGTAAACTTGCGTGTGCAGACAAGCAGGCAGTGAGAGTTCATGGTGGAAAGAGTGGTTTTCATCTCTTTGTATGGCTTTTATAAGAGGCAGGAACACTAGAAATCATTTAGTGACAGAGGGACAGAGACTTTTGATCTGGTTTTGCTCCGTCAGAGTTTTGCAAAGCAGCATGTGGAGGAGAAGGAAGGGATTCATGCACATAATACTGTGTTTGTCTTTTAAAGGAACTAATCAGCGTCACAAATACTTGTAAGGTTCATTTTTTTTTTACATCTACCATTTAGAATGGGTACCCTTCTATCACAACTTTCAGAAAGAGAACACCCATGTCAGTTGTATAAATTTCATTAAGAATCCAATAATAATCCCTAAAAGTCTTAGGGTGAAGCCTGTCATGTTGTTGAGGAAAACTGCCAAACTCCCAGTGATTTAGGTGGTCTGGACTTCCATTTTTAATGAACAAGGCATGGAACAAAACGCACAATATAATTTTCCAGCCGTCCAGCCATATCATTCTAAAATAATGTTTTGATCATTTTTAACTAGTATGATGCCCTGGAATTTAGAATACAAATAAGATTTCTGTGATATGGAGTCCAAACCCCACACATAACAGCACAGTATATCTTCATTAACAAGAAACATTTCTATTGATTTCATTTTGCAATGTTTCATATTACACATAACAAATACGTATGGTCACCTAAATGAATTATTGCAATTCAATTTGGAATGATTGCATAAGGTTATTGTATTATCTCTAGGATGCCTTAGTCTCTGGGTGTCAAAACTGTTTTTATTTAATGGAATAACATGGGAAAGTTAATCAGAGTAGGTTAACCTCTATGGGACTGAAGGTCACAAACACTCAGTCTCAGCTGTAAATGGGGAGCTTGCACTATTTATTTATTTATATTTTTTAACTTGGAAAATATATTTATGCAAGAGAAAAAGACCATGTGGGATTTCTTAACAGACTCGGTTCTGGTGAAAGTCTTATTGGGCTTTCCAGCAGGAAATCTTTTTTCTGCAGAAAGATCCTTCAAGATAATTACCATTAAATCAGGAAAAGTTGCACCACAATCAAGTCTTTCCCAGGAAATCTCTTCATTTTGGTATCTGTCTGAGATTTTACATCACCTTTGCAGGAAATGAAACAATTGTTTTTAAGAAGACTGTTAGTGTTATGCTAAGATTGCAACATACAGTGCTACTCTAGTAGTTGTTTCACCAACACTTTTCTTTTTCTTCTTTGTCCTGTTTACTTTATCGACCTTTCTCTCTCACAACCGGCTAATGTTTTGAATTCATTGAGTCAGGAATTGCTTTTTGTCTCCATGTGGCTGCACCGTGCTTACTACAGCCGGCCTAGGTAGGGTGTGCTAAGGTTGCTGGAACAGAAAGCTGAATGAGCAACTCCAAAGTAACAAGTCGAGCATGTGTGCAGCAGGAGTAAAGCAGTTCCGTGAAGAAAATAAATTGCCCATTCAGGGGGCCTTAAGAAATAAATCTGACCTGCAGATTTTTTGGAGGGCATGCCACTGTGCGTGTCAAATGATGTGCTGCTTGGTAACAGAGGAGGCAAGAAACCAAAGATTGGCTGAAAGACAGCCTACAAACTGTAACAGATGTTTGCAAAGTGCCGTTGCTCCTAGCTGATCTTCTCCTTAGCATCATCCTCTCGACTTTTCGTACTGTGTTTGCTGGAGAGTGATGTGTGAAAAGGATGATGCAAAAAAATTGCTCTCTGTTCTACATAACAATTTATTTCAGGCAGATCGTTTCCCACCTCCGTATCTCTAAACCTGACGTTACTCCCCAGAACATCATCCCCATCATAGTGAGTTCATCTTAGCTTTGTATTTTGTCTTTGAGAGTGACCAGTAGCAAACACTTACGGAAGGACATCTGAGAGAGTGGATAGATAGGGCAATGGTTCCCTGGCATATCTACCCTCCCAGCAACTGGGATCATCCTGGTCATGCCTCTCCACTGCAGATCAACCAGTGGGGTTGCCCTGTTCTGCACAGATTTTGTTGAAGAGAAACCAGCAAAGTGCTTCTTGTTCAGACTCAGGTGCTGTTTCTGCCAAATCTGCAGCTGCGGTACAGCCTTCCCTCTCCAAAGCCACAGAGTTTTGGGTAACCATCAATACTGAGTCTTCAGCCGATGACAATAAATAGACACAGAATCCCCGAGCTCTCTTGCAAACAAAAAGGAGCTGCCGCATGTCACTGTCATGCAACAAATGATTTCCGTTCACCCAGAGGTTTGACTGAATTTCAATCACAGGCTTAAAGAGTCAGCCTTGGTTTACTCAGGGGAAAGAGGCTGTTTTCAGTGGTCAGCAAAAGGAAGGCCTAGACTGTTCATTAATATTTTAAAAAGCCAAACACCAAAATGACATAATGAATGATGTATTGTCTCCACTGTCTCTACATTAAGACAAAGCAATCAGGAGGTTTCTAGCTGAGGTTCGGTTAAAGGAAAGCTCCCTCAGATCCCAGCAGTGCTTCTGTGATCACATTTCTTTCCCCTAGAACTGGTGGCAGGATCCTCCACTGGTTTTCTTCATTCTGGCTGCCTGGGAGCCAGTGTTTCTCTGCCTAGCCTTCGAACCTCTTGGAGGTGTTTATGAGCCCTGCCTCCAGAAAACAAAAGTTGTTGTCGTTGGTAACGCTGTGATTTTTTGCATTAGACCCCCTACACAGAATAGTAAATTCTCACCCAGAAACTTGCATATGGATGGCATTGATGCCAGCAACTGTGCCTGCAGACAGAACCCAGCTCAGGACCTGCGCCCTACAAGCCCAGACCAGCCATGTAGCCCTCAGCTGAACTAATTTGTTTTACTGGTGTGGTGGGTGCAATCCAAGGGTCCCTGCACTGTTGCAGCACATTAGCAATTGCTATATTACTCAACTCCCCTTCAGTCACACAGTGACTTCTATAACCCTATGAATCTAGATTCCTTCATAACTGAGACTCAGCATCCTGCTATATCCTTAGGTATCTAGTGATGTTCATGCAGAATCTAACTGGATGGGAAGGTGAAAGCACTTAATGCTCAGATTAGAGGGTTTTTTCTGCAAGTGTTCACCATGAAGTCTTCCACTGTGGATAATACCAATGAGAAGAATCATTTAACATCAAATATATGTGTTTGAGGCCAAAAAGTATTCCCCAGCTTTCTTTATAAAGTGTTGTCTAGTAGGCACAGACAACATATTACTCTCTATATTACTTCTGTCAGAGTAATATAAAGATTAATTTCTTATAAATAAGTTTAGACTCTGAATATATACTATTTTTACTATTTTATCTACAACTGCATGTTTGACATTTAGACAAAACACCTAGCTTTTAGGCACTTGGTCATCAGGGGAGAGAGACTATGGAAGAAAAATGTGGATATAATGCAAATTTCATTGTCAACTTAGTTGTGGAGAGGCAATGAGGACTTCATAGCACTACAAGTTACACCTTGTCAGTGAAACCACAGGCGAAGATGTGAAATAGAGTAAGAAGGAAAGGAAGTTTCTTTTGTGAAAAGTGGTATCAGGATTTTTCTGTTAGGGGAAAAGTTAAAAGTTGTGAATGGATACAAATGAGGTTGAGTCAGATAGCTTTCCCAGTGAAATAAGTTAAAAAAAGAGCAGCATAATTCAGCAAAGCGATATAAATGTCAGCACCAGGTGGAGATTCAATGTGGAGAGGGAACTAATGGAAGGGGGGTTTAGCCTTAGTGTCCCCAGAAAATCAAAGTCTAAATTTTAAATTATGAACTCATTAATTCATTCTCGTAAGATGCTTATGACATCTAGTCCTATCTATTGGGAAGATTTATCCTAAACCACTTTTATGTCTTTACTGGAAGTGTTTGTAAGTAAGAAGGAGAGTAAACTGGCATCTCATTATTATAATTAACCCCCTTTTTATAGGTTCTCTGGGTGTATACATTGCACACAAAAGGAAACAAAAAATTCTTAGGCAATGTGTTAGGTATCTGTAGACATGTACTTCTCAGTGAAGAGAGGTTGTATTGCAGCTGATTCAGAGATACAATGTCTCATCCTCTAAAATTTTTGTGTAACCACTGTGGAGTTTGGAAGCAAGCTGGCTAAGAGTTTTACCTGCTGGTGAATTGCTCTTGTCTTTGACTAGCAGAAAGTTCCACAGAGTTCAGACGTTTGGATCGGACTCATCTGAGGCATGGAAATCACTGTCTACTTGGACTGCATGAATTTTTATTCATTAATTTAATCTGGATTCAGCTTCCTTCCAAAAAATATAAAACAAAAAAGAAAACTAATTTTTGTTTGAAGGGACTAAAGAATGATGAATTTCAAGTGAAAATATTGCTAAAACCCATGGATCTTGTAGTTACCCTTATATAGGAGTCACTGAGGCATACTACTGTGTGTTTACAAAATATTCTTCCTTACAGCAAAACCCCATCCAAAGTTGAAAACAGCTTTCTTCACAGCAATGTAATCTATGTCAAGCTTCTCCTTTTTTTGCAGGCTGCCTCTTCTGGTTTTATTCTTTTCCTCCATGTTTACTGTCACTGTCCTCCACAGATTCTCATCACCCCCTCGATCCCCCCCATCTTGCCCCATCTCTGTGGCCACAGCTTTCAAGTTTGGTGGAGGAAACATTACTTACCAACTGACACGATGACTTAACAAAAGTGTCAGCATTTTTGGATCAAGGCCCAGGAGGAAATACTCTGCTAAAACCTTACCTCTAGAAAAAAAAAACAAGATACCTAGTATGGTCAGGGTCAGGAGGCCTGGGTGAGGTTAAGGTATGGGACTCATACCCATCCCTTCCAAACAACTTGCGATGCTGTATAGCTTTGCCTTGGACTATCTCTAAGATCCAAAAAACTGCTTAAGATTTTACATTTTCATAGACAGAGTCTTTCATTGCAAGTCCTCCACAGCTGTTGTGAGGCAGAATTGTACATTTCCTAGGACAGAGTGAATAAATTATTTGTGTAAAGTCTTCAATATTCCTGTGTTGATTGCTAAAGATTAAACTCTGTCCCATGGAAACAACCATCAAAACTTCACTTCATCTGAGTGGGTCAGGGTCTCCACCTTGAGTATTAAGCCGCAGAGACAGGTGAATGCCAATGAGTTTTTCTTACTGTGGAAGCCACAAATCATGCTTATTTTTTTAATGTTTCTGTATATTTCTGAGTTTCCAAAGGACAAGCTAATCAGGAACCCTTCACTGCCCCACAGTAAGTGTCTTTGCATTGTTTTTGTATCACCGTGTCCTTTTCACAGAGCAGTTTTTTGACAAGCTTTACTTTTGTGGAAAATTTCATTCTTGAACTCTAAACATAAATTCTGACCTACCTTAAAAAGTACTTCCCAGCTACCTTAGCACTGTTTCAAATGCTTATGACCATTTCCTTGATTTTTGTTTTAATCATGGAAATCTCCATTATGGTCTTACTACTTCTTTCATGGGTTAAGAAGAGAGAACAATGTGAAATTTCACTGGATGAAAAGATGGATGTCTTTGTTTCAGTGTATTTCCTGAGAAATTAATGAAAAAGCTTCATAGGGAGGATTAATTGACCAATTAGTAAACATAATGCATAGAACACTTTCTAAGATTGCAGATGCCGTAACCTGACGGGAATATTTACATCTCAAAAGAGGAACATGATGGAGTTCTAATTATTCTGCAATTGGAAGAGCTGATAAATTAAACTGTCCATCCCCAAAATATGCAGAGTATCCAACATGCATCTGATCCTGAATTTCAAATCAATAGGGTTTAATATTTCACTAGCAATCATACATTTGAAAATCAATGCTGTCAGGGTTGGTAATGCTCTCCTATAGAAGAGATAGTTACAAGTCAAGGAGATTGAAGGCATACATTCAGGAATGAACTAACAAAAGCTGTTCCAAAAGTCTTGACTGTTTGTTTAAAGAAGTGACAACTGTTTTACATAATAGTGACTTAAAAAAATTAGGTCTTTGTTTTTCAAACCAGTAGAGCAAAGCAGAGCCATCACAAAACCCAAAGGAAAACACAGAAAGTGCAGTTAAATATTTTCAGTAACTGTGGTATGTTGACTTCTCTAAAAAGGAGCTGTTCAGATCCATATTGATATTTACTGGGGGAAAAATACCCTTGCTATAGATATTCAAAACTTGTACTGACCAGCACATGCCCATACAATGTAAAGCTTCACTGTGAAGCATTGCTGTGTTTGGGAAAATGGGTGAGGCACCCAAGGGTCTCTAAATCTGTACCTCTCTTCAGGCTGGCCTTCTCACAGCATCAGGTACGTCTTTGATGAGATGACTTTCTCTCCACAACCCTTCTTCCTTTAATACAGTCCTCCCATACCTACCGCACAAGAGATGGACTTCAACATCGATGGAGTGTTTTAGTTTGTTTAGAAGGGGGACTGACACGGCTCGCACCAACCACTATTCCACCAGCCCAAAGCACAGTTTGCTGGCATGTTTTCTTGACCTCTGGCACTATCATGTTGTGAAGAGAGGAAACGATCTCTTTCTCAGTGCAGATCATCTTACAGCTTGAGCAAGCCTGGAATTGAAGGAGTATCTTTTTCATGTGTTTTGGCTAAAAGAGGAGATCACTGCAGGATATCTAGCATGAAACTAAAAAAGAGTGCTGCAGAAGCACAGAGTCTAGAAAGCAAAGAACTGTGCTACAGCAGGTGCCCCAGCTACTTAGATATTCTTAAATAGCATATTCTGGATTGTTGCAAGTCCTCAGAAAGATGATAACTCGCACCTGTGACAGTCTTCAGATCCCGAATTCTCTGAATTCTTCCCAAAGAGCAAAGATGAGCTTAAGGATTCATCCACTTCTTGCTTTCAAAGGGACTGAACACCAACCTCTGATGGTAACCCTGAAGCTGTGAGAAGTTGCTGTTTGGTAATATTTCTTCAATAACTATTCTAGGGTCACTGCAGTTCCTGGGAATTGATTTTTTTTTCTGGTTTTGATATTTTATTTCTCTGCAATGTTCAAAAAGCCACTAAAAAGGGACAGTTTACACTGTTCACACACTTCTGCCAACTGACTTCTGAAGGACAAATAACTAGGCTTCATTAACCTAAATAGAGAACACAAATAGTGCCTTCTTCTTGGGAGAGTATTGTATATTTGTCCATTCCACTAAGACAGAAGTAAGGTTTTCTGAACTGCAAATGATTTCCAGTTTGAGAAACTGCATTTTATGGGTTTCTGATTATTTTTGCATTTAGAGTTCATCTAAATCTGACTACCACCAGACATCTCTATCAGAGGTAGCATGCACGCACTTAGCCTCATTTGAAGCTATCCCACAATCCTTACTTGTGCTGTTCCAAACAGAACAATTTGTTCCTCACATTCCCTATTTCTTAGGGATTGTAAGGTGAAGCAAAGCCTGTGGCAAGCAGAACAATTTGAAAATCTTACCCCGTGTTAAGAGTTTTTCTGAACTTGCACACTCGTTTCCCCAAATGAACAGCGCTGTCTTTTTCCTTGCTGGTCAGAAAGAATGACAGCTTACGGTTACAAGTCTAAAAGGTGCGTATCCCTCCCATGCCTGCCAGTGGTCGTGAGCGCTGTTTCTCATTGTTGTCATGGCCTGTGACGTTTTGAATCGTGCCGACGTGGCTGTTGCAGCAGTATCATCACAGGGCTACCAACTCAGATCTCAGTCAAAGTAAAAAGATAAAAGACAGTAAATAAGTTTGGTTCTTTCCTTGCTTTGCTTCATTTACTGTGTTTCACTCTTATTGTTTCTCAGCTCATAACTCTTCAGTTTAGCCTGGAAACTTCAAGCCCCATCTGAAGCTAACTGACCGTGACCGTGGTCTGCTAGAGAATGGATAGCATAAGTATATTAATGGCCATGTGGTGCTTTCCCAATGAGAAAAGCCATTTTTAATATGTGTACATTAATAATATGACCTATTTGTATCCTTGTAGGACGATATGATGGTCTTGATGGCTTTTGACATTGTTACACTATGTTTCCACTTACAGAGGTACAGGAAAATAAAATCAGCCTGTGTCTACCTCTGTACACTTATTCTCTTTTAGGCAGCAAACAGAGAAGTGCAATGGTATTGCTGAATCTGCAGATGGGGACTGCAGAGCACAGTTCACCAAATGATGGAAAAATGCAGGATTAAGGCAAAAAAAAGAAAAGGCTATGTCAAGAAAATTGTGCCTTGCATCTCACCTGTCCTGCAATTCGTAATGACTACTCATCGTTCACTCATAAGAAATAAGGAGAATTAAGAGGTAGTTCCCAGACACTGAAATACAGTTATCCACACCAACAGATTTTGAGCCTGATTACAGAATCACAGAATGGCAGGGGTTAGAAGGGACCTCTGGAGATCGCCTAGTCCAACCCTTCTGCTAAAGCAGGTTCAAGTAGAGCAGGTTGGACAGGATCGCATCCAGGAAGGTTTTGAATATCTCCAGAGAAGGAGACTCCACCACCTCTCTGGGCAGCCTGTTCCAGTGCTCTGCCACCCTCAAAGTAAAGAAGTTTTTCCTCATGTTGAGATGGAATTTACTGTGTTCCTATTTGTGCCCATTGCCCCTTGTGCTGTTGCTGGGCACCATGCTTTTGACACCCACCCTTTAGACATTTACAATGTCTAAACATACAACAGCCTTTCCTCATGACAGAGATACTCCATTCCCTTGGTCATCTTTGTATCCCTCCATTGGACTCTCTCCAGTAGTTTCTTGTCTTTCTTGAACTGGGGGACCCGGAACTGAACACAGTACTCCAGATATGGCCTTACCAGGGCAGAGTAGAGGGGACGATGACCACCCTTGACCTGCTTGCCACGCTCTCTTTAATGCACCCCAGGATACCATTGGCCTTCTTGGCCACAAGGGCACATTGCTGGTTCACGGTCATCCTGTTGTCTACCAGGACTCTCAGGTCCTTCTCTGCACAGCTGCTTTCCAGCAGGTCAGCCCCGAACATGTACTGGTGTGTGGGGTTATTCTTCCCCAGATGCAGGACCCTACACTTGCCCTTGTCGTACTTCATTAGGTTCCTCTCCAACCAACACTCTAGCTTGCTGTATGGCGGCACAGCCTTCTGGTGTGTCAGCCACTTCTCCCAGGTTTGTGTCATGATACATCTCTCCCACTAATGCTCTCATCCAATGTCCAACAAAATCTTGGTGACATGCTATAGAAGGACCACTTTTACTGGTTTTTGGGCCTCAGATACACAAAAAGAAAAAAAAAAGCAAAAACTATAGTGGCTGGGCACTTAGGAGGGTCCACACAGTCTTGGTAATGGCAACTGTCTGGGCATGCCAGATGAGGGATGGGGAGGGATTGCAAGGATTGAGCTCTGCCTGGATTTACTTTGTTTTGCACTGTGAGATTAGCCAAGAATGTGGCTACAAGAGCGTCACCTGGCATGGGTGTGCCATAAAGAGAACAACAATGGCCTATATATACAGGACAGAAGCAGAAGTCCTTCAAACTGACTCCTCTTCCCTTGACTGCCTTCATTCTCTCAGACTGAATTAATCTGCCTTAAAGATGAAGGCCGGAAATGAAGGACATCGGAGATTATAACTCAGTGAAAGTCCAAAATTTTGTCACAAGTGTTTCAGATCTTTGCTGGTAGTATTTCTCCTCATACATTCTTTGATCACATCTGACTTTCCACGGGAACATCAGCTGGGTGATTTGCAGTTAAATAGCTAATATATCTCACCTTGTAACTTTTCTAATTGATAAGCTCCTAATTATTGTCAGAATTTCTTGTTATTGGTCCTTATTAATTTTCATTTGGATCACAAATCTGATCACTAAATTTCATCCTAACACAGTTACAATGAAAATAATGCAATTGTCCCTAGAAGATGTTCTAACCCTCCTACCTTTACATTACTAGCAAACACACTATATTTTACACCAGTCATTAATGAATAGCAGAGAAGATGGTCCCAAGCTGAGTCTTTGTTACAGCCCTAGTAACATCCTGGCAATCCAAACGCTCTTCTTTCAGTGGAGTTCATGATTATCTCTCTTTGACTAGTTTCTTATGGTTCTTTAATAATCTTTATCTGCTCCTGTTACCTAATAACTTCTCATACAGCACCAAAGCAGATGTTTTACTAAGTATGAATAGATCCAGCAGACTCCATTGACTTAAAACTGAATAAATCAATCATCACATTATGTGAAAGGTATTAGATTAGTCTGGAATGATTATCTTTTCAAATACCATGTTGATTTAATAGTATTTTCTATTTTCTTCCAAGATTTTAATTATTCTTTCCTTCAAAATTTGTTTTAAAGCTCTACATGTTACTCAAGTCAGACTAATCAGCCCAGAGATACCTAAATTAGAAGGGGGGAAACTCCTTAAGTGATGCATTTGTTATTCTCTGAAAATTTGCTGTGATCACCGATTTGACAGGTTTATTAAAAATCCTTCCTAAAAATGTCCAACTGTATGCAATTTCACCTGCATCTTCCTGCTGCATTCTGGGATAAACATTGCAATGTCTTCAGTTGGAGGACGTGAAGATCGTTGTGTCTTGCTTTCGTCTCAAAGAGTGGCCATTTCTTTTCCTGTACTTTCATTCTCATTAGCTATCCTTCATTTTCCAATTTTCTGTATCCAATGATACTTACTGAATGTAAGGCAAATGATTATTTTAGTATTTTTTAGTTTATCTGCATTATTCTTAATCCTTAAACCATCCTCAGCATTGCAATTGTGCCTGCTTCTATCCTTACCACGCTTCACTCTTCACTCTATCTGAAGAAGGCTTCACTGTTCTCCTTTCTTTTACAAAGTTTAACTAAACTTGGATTTTGGCAGCTTTCTTTTCACCCCTTTGCTTCCTGGTCTCCAGGATGCAGCTGCCTGTGCTTCAGTCTCTTGTTTCCTTCCTTGCCCAGGGGTTGTTCTTGTGCAGTGCAACACGTATGCCCTAAGTTGGGCTCTTTGCTTATAATTTTATGTGCAAACCCCATGCTCTCAGAAGAGAGGGTGTTTGGATTTCCCCACCCTGCTATTGCTCACCCCATTTATATGATGTTAAGTCATGTCAGTCAGGTTTATAATGATGCAACAGAAAACAACTATTTTCCAAAAACAAAGCATAAGTCTTACAAACATGTTCACCTCATAAATTTCTTACTCCAAGTGCTGACACTGGCTTCTTTGCTTAAAATTATGACAATATGTTATTTCAGGTGGGTGACTAAGGCAAGAGTATACATATATATATAATACTGGGACAGCAAGCTGTCCAAGGCAATCTGAGTTTCAGAGCTTAGAGGAAGAATTAAGGAGTCAGGCTCCATTTTCAGCATGTGTTAACATGATTATTTTTTTTTCCAGGGGAGGTAACTCTTTTCTACCAGTGTGTCATGGTTTGGGTTGGACTGGCCACTGAGGTGAACGGCAGATGCTATCCCCCACCTCTCTCTTCAAGGACAGCCTGGTCGAGGCTGAAGCCCAGCAGACCCATTTTTTCTTCTAGGGGCAACTCTACAGAGATCAGCAGAGTCAGAGGGACATAAAAGGATTGCCATGACAGCAAATCCAAGCACAGCAGAACACAATACTTTGAAGGATCCTTTTTAAAACCTCCTTTTTTTAGAAGGACCTTTCCTAGATGTAGCATTTTAAAGCAAGTCTAAGCAGAAAGAGGTAGGTTTATTGAGGCTGGGTGTGGACTTCAGAAGAATGCAAATTGTCCTTTTGCTTTCAGTTTTTGTGGTTGTGGCTGGGCACGAAGAAACAATGCCTGTGTTAATACAATTACTGTGTCTTCTGGTTTGCCTCCATTTTGGATCAGCAGCCCTCTTGACATATTCAGAAACGCTCTACTTTGGAGGCATTATTGAGTAACAAAATACTGTCTGGAATGGCTTTTTTAGACTCAGCAGGGGATGAAAAAGTTATCTCACATTAAATCTTCCTTAATTTAGAGATAGACCCAACAGTACAAGCACCAGTGGGCATTCTCTTATCGATCCACAGATTTCCCTTTCCACAGTGGTTACCAGCCATGTCCTTTGCTGCTAACCCCATGTCATTTGTGGCTAGAAAATGAAGACACCCAAGTGTGCTATTGTCAGTTCTGGTCCTCAGTCAGACTGTAACATAGGAGCCTGGGGAAGCCTAAGTCTGCAAGTCTCTGACGCCTGGCTCAAAGAGCAACCCCAGTGCCGCCAGGCAGCAAGACGACAAAATGAATTTCTATGATGCAAAAATTAGATCTGATTGATAGGAACTCACTAATAAAATGTCATATCTTATAGATGTGGAAGGACCACAGTGCCAGTGATAAAGTGAGATTGGTCAGGTCTGACAAACGTGCATCAGAGCTGTATTATTGACAGTGGGGGATAGTATTGATTGAGCTGCCAAGCTTATCATATTACACAATTATGATATTAGATTTGCATTTTTAATTCTTTTAGAAGAAATTGGCCCAAGGCAATTACAAGAGAGAAATGCCGTGATGGAGCCTGCTGATCCAGAAAGGAGGAATCATAAGCTTTTAGGAAGAAGCAGCCACTGTCAAAGAAAAGTTTTGCCTAGCAGACCTAGCAGACAAGGAAACAATGGAAACACAAAACCAATAAATCTTTAAAGGCTTTGTTCCCAACAGTGTTGTCTCAGGGGACAATAAGGCAAAACCAGATGACCATTAAACCTGGGCTAATAAAGACGAGATCTACAGGCTATTTGCTTCGTACAGATCGCAGCCCCCACAGATATGCAGCTTGTAGAGTTCTGGAGAGTTTGCACAGACAATGCTTTTTCTTTCTTAAAGAACAGGATATAAAGGAATTTCCAAATCTTTTAATCTTACGCCTCATCTGTTTGCAGAAGCAACTCAAGCTGCGAGCTAGACCTGTAGGTCCTTTGCAAGCCAGTGTCTAACACTCAGGAGTATCGATGAGTTGGACATAACCTCTTCTCCTCACTGATATGCTCACTGCATGAAATGGTTGTAGGGGTTCTGAGACACACTGGAAACAGTTCTGCTCTGTCAATTATGCGAACAAGCACCCCAGAAAACACTCTCTAAGCTTTTGTTATGATTAAAAGAATGGTGTTGCTGAAATACCTTATAGTGCTGTACCACTGCTGTTACAGGTAAGTCTTCAAGATAAGGGGCAAAGTGTATATTACAGCAGCATGCAACAGACATCATTTGAAAGACATATATTAACTTAAAAATGAATCCTCTACCAGTTCAATTTTTATTTACTACAATGACTGAAAAAAGAGGAAGAATTTTTGGAATACATACTTTAATACAGCTGTTGCTTAGACTGTGTAGTGGGCAGTCATTGTGAACAATGTGCTTCATGGTCCCTTTTGGTTTGCGTGAGTCTTTCAAAGAGCAGCATGGTGGAAGGACACGTTGAAAACCATCCTGATTGTTAAGTGACAAGTAAAGGTCAAAGCCATCAAGGACCAAGGGAAGTTCCTAAAAGTCTTTTAAATGCCTTCTTTTCCCTTACTGATTTTTTTTTTTCCCAGTTGATGACATCCTTTTCTTATGAGAATGTTAACTGCCATCACTGTATTAAAATACTTTCCAGAGATGGCCACTTAAAAAATATCTGATGTCTGTGTATTGTCCACTTTACAAAATGTAATATGGTCCTGGTCCAGCTAAAATATTTAAGCCTTGAATTCAGCAGGACTTGTGTGGAACAACAGGGTTTATGGGCTTTCCAAAACTGTGATCCTTTCAAACCTTTCTGAGCTACGTGATCTTCTTTTGCAGGTACTGCATGCATATTACAGATGGCCCAGAACAGTTTTTTTGTTGTTGTCAAGTACATTGTACTTTGCAAACAATGGAAGCAGCAGATCATAACGGAGAAACAGCTGTGATTACCCATCAACACATATCATCTGATGGTAAAACTTAAAAAGACAATGACACAGTCTATGCCCAGTTTCCTCTGTATCAATTCAGCTATCATAGCATTTTGAGAAAAGTATTTAAAAAAACCCTAATTCAGACAGCGATCATGTCATAGGTCGCAGAAGACCTCAGATGGCCTATTGGGAGACCGAAGCTCACGTGAAGTACTAATTGTGAGTACAGCAATAGGGAACAGAAGGGGGGAGAAGTGGGAGGGCGAAGCCTTAAATGACCTCTCTTTCTTACCCACTCCTGGGAGGGGTATTGCTCTTCTGTCATTCTGTCTTTCACAGCTGATCCACAGCAAGACCATAATAAACAGTTACAGAAACCAGCTGCCCAAACAAACAAAATCATAAACCATAAATTGAATTCATACACATATGCACACATACAGAAGAGTACCAATACCTATGAAATAAAGACTTTCCACTCAGAATCGGCTCACATGAAGAGAATTTTTGCTGGAGTTTGCTAGAGAGTAAAAATTCAATGTCATGAAACTTTTAAGGTTCCAGAAGTGTTTTTGTTCCACACTGGAATGAAAACAAAACTTTTAAAACATTTTTCTGACTTGGAATTATGTCAGAAATTGCTATTTTCTGATTGAAAAGCTCCAGGTTTTGGTACAGGCCTCCCTCTGCTTCTACTCAAAATCCCTGGGTTTCAGAAATCTTTGTCAAAACCAATATGTCTCCACAGAATATTTCAACTTTGATAAACAACATATTTTAATGAAATGACATTTTGTTGAAAATATTCCAGCCAGCTCTAGCTGCAGCCTTTGTAAGATTGGGCAATTGAGCATTATTAATATTGCTAAATCTTTCTTTTCAAAGGCCACCGTGTCTCTTGATGATCACTGGACATAAGGAATTAATTAATTACTTGGTGGGGGGGAAGATGGGGAGAGGGTGAGGGGGTTAGTAGGGTGGTTTATTACACCCAGGCCTGGGATAGTAATAAAGCTACCCACAGTCAGGTCGCAAATCTTATTTTGCATTTTCGATGCGCCCACTTAAAAAAAAGAAGCACCCCACTCCAGCTGGCTGCGAGTTCCCATCCCAGATGAGAACTGGGGATCCCTGGAGGAGCATCTAGGCAGCAGGGGTGGGACAACCTGCCGTTGGCCACAGCTCTGATCCTGCCACCGCTCTGGCGGCGGCCCACTGCACAGCAGCCAAAGATGTCGCATAACTGTGCAATCCCTGCACACCAGGAGTCCCATCTCTTTGGGTTTGTGTCAGTGCTTTGTGAAGCTCCTCAGGCTGGGATGGGACAGGATGTTGGGAGAAGGCATCATCTCGTCTCTGAGTTGATGGATGTGTCGCTAATCCTCCTCTGTCCTCACCTCCCTGCATTGCCAGTGTTTTGGCAGTGGAGAGCTGCTTTGCAGGATGGAGGGAGGGTGTTTGCTTGGAAACACGTCCTATGTACAGCACGGGGCTGTCGGGCCCCTGGTATGTGGGAAGCACCGGAAGAGCTGCCCACAGCCCTGCAGGTGCTTGCACGGGTCGTGGCATAAGTGTACGTGCACAGCTGGGCTGTGTCACATATATTGGCTCAGGGGCCCAGCATGCTACCAAAAGTATCACGATGTGGTGCTTAATCTCTCGTGCCCTCAGCATGATGGGGGTGGGAGATAAGAATTGTGCCATGTTCTACTTGGCCTCCAGTTGGCTGCCCCAGGGAGTGCTCTGGTGACCCTGCTTGATAACTGAGTGAGAAAGCCAAAGCTGCTGAATGTGAGCATAGAGGGAGAAAGAGAGGAAAAATGGATACTCCTGAAGCTTGTCCGTCCCCTGAGAAGGGACTGAATATGTGCTCATGGGAGTGTGGGTGCACCAGGAGAGTCTCACTCTCTTGGAAACACTGCAGGTTTTGGCAACACTGTGCAATGGGTTTGACTTCCTCCAAGATGCTGTTGGGCATAGAAGTTAGACTGCATATATTATCCCTCCAGTTTAGGCTTTTGGTCCACTATGAATAGGAAACAAGAGAAAAAACAAGAGTCATCTGTGGCCTTCCTTTCCTTTCTGGTGTAACGGTGTCAGCTTTACTGGCCCTGCAGAGCAGTCAGTACTGGAAAAGCCATACACCTCACTCCTCTCCAAGGCTGTCACACACTGGCTCTGGTTATAACACCTCCTGTGCCAACAAATCCTCAGGAAAGCATTTTGGATGTAGAATATAATTGGTGTGTACAGCTTTGATTGCCGTGACTTTACATACCAAGTTAATCGCAAGACATTCCTATTAGGTGGGTGCAAAAAACCATCACGCTACAAGAACAATAGGATATTTCCCTCTTCATCTTTGCTACAAGTTAATTTGTAGGCAATTACCACATCTTGAAACCCTTTCATTTGCAGTGCAGGAAGCAGAAGTTTATTTAAAATTTTTTTTAAAAAATTAATTATTGATGATTCAGATCAGGAGCTATTTATCACCTTCTTATTTCACAAAAATAACTGACCACTTTCAGTGTAAGGGTGTGTATGGTGCTTACGAGTGCACATACACGTGGGTAAACCATTCACTTGGCTAAGAAATGGGGATGAAGGAAGTGGTTCTGCCAATTACACCTTTGATTTTCAGGAGCAGGGAGATAGGCTATTGTCAAGCCTCATCTGGCTCCAAATTATGTTATTGTAGTGCTCCTCTTGTCAGATGAAGCACACTTATTTCCTGCTGACAGTATACAGCTGATGGCAGTTAATTGCACTGACAGATTTAGAAAGATCAGGCAGAGTAAAGAGCCAGAGTGTTATGAAGGAAGAAGGAGGAGGAGACTGTGGTTTCACTGACAAGCAAAAGCCACAGGCAGACAGCCTTTCACTGGGCCTAGGCAGCTAACATCCATTTACACCTTTGGAAAGCTCCTCCATGATTTGTATTAGTTCACACTTCAACCACAGTGCTCAGTGAAGATCACAACATGTAGCTTCCATGACCAAGCTATTTTAGCAATCAGCTTTATAATGTCATTCTGCCTCCAGACCATGTGATCTTCCCATGACAAAAGATAGCCAGTGAGAAAAATCATAGTTGTGCCCCCCACTCTTTGCTCTTCATTTCTATACCTGAGTATGCAGGAGCAATGGGGGAAAGGGTGACGTGAAATGGTTGTACCTATGGTGCTTGTCTCATGAGGTGAGACTGGCAGAACCCACAGTTGCCTCTATTTGTACAACATTTCAGGTGAAAATTACTTTTAGCACTCATTTTATCTATTGTCTATATAAATGTTTTGGCTAAAAAGGGGTACAGGAAAACCTAGACTCAAAGTTGAGGCAAAGAAGTTTTTGGCTAAGGAGGCAAGTTCTGTGTTGGAGTCAAGACAGGAATTGGTCATTATGAGCCTCTTCTGGCAACACCGTAGGGTTACTTGACTTATTTCTAAACTTGGAGATTTTGATTTTTAGTTGAAACTGTACCTGGCTTTGGCCTTGTTAGTTATGCAGGGATGCGCTCATGACGAGGTGAAATGAGCTGTTCCTATATATACAACAAGAATTATGGAAAAACTCTGAGCAATTGTTGAGATAGAAAGCTGGATTTATATAGTGGAGTATTAGATATTTGCTTATCAGTTATTCTTATGTACCAGGCATTTGCAGAAGTACATCTGTGTAAGTTTGACTTTTTGAGGGATGCTTGAGTCCCTACACAAATCTGATTTAGTATCACTGAAGTAAATTGGGGTGCTGACATTTTACCTGAAATACTGCAGGTTTTTTGGTTGGTGCAAACAGAAAACAGACACAATTCAAATTCTCTTTAATTAAATTTTTTTCTGCCAGATAAGGTGACAAAAAGACAATAAGCATAATGCCTTCAGTCATTTAAGTCCTCTAAGTCCCAGTCAATAAGTTTATAGCTTTTCAGCTCTTCTGCTTTTAACATAACTTAAAAGCGTTGGAGTGAAAAAAATAGTCTAACAAGTGCTCCTGCTATAACAAGACTATTAGTTTCATCGATTTTCTAAGAGGAAAACCCCTGACTAAAATTCAACAAAGAGATTAATACAACTACCTTTTAATAATATTAACTTTCTTGAAATCAATAATTTTTCTCATATTACACTATACTTTGCTACATACCAGCCACTATAGAAGTAATGATAATCGATACGGAGCCAGTGTATTTGCAAGGACCTTTTCAAAGTCTGGTGTAATGGACAAGGATTAGCCAAACCCAGCCTGAAAAGTCAGAGTGCCAGTTTGATCTCAAACAACAGCAAACTGCTGCTGGCGTCTCCAGAGGGCCTCCAGATCCAGAGGGCTTTTGGGGTACTAATGATTAGGCTTGTTGTAGTCCTGATGATGACTAATGAGTGGAGATGGAAGTGACACTCTTGGCCATGGTGAAGTCAATTGTTTTCATAACAGCACTATGCTGCAGAGGCCAGGTTGCAGACCCTTGTTAAAATCCTGTGATTGAATTAGTAGAAAGTTTGGGGTGATCTTCAGCCTTGAGTTGAGTTCACCGGTATTCCGCATACAGAATCACAGAAAGGCTGAGGTTGGAAGGGGCCTCTGGAGATCATCTGGTGCAACCCTTATGCTCAAGCAGTGCCACCTACAGCAAGTTTCCCAGGATCATGTCCAGACAGCTTGTGAGTATCCCCAAGGAGGGAGACTCCACAACCTCCCTGGGCAACCTGTGCCAGTCCTCAGTCACCCTTACAGTAAAATTGTTTCCTGATCTTCAGACAAAGCCTCCTGTGTTTCAGTTTGGCCAGGACAAATTTCACACACTGTCTAGTTACACCTGTTAAACCCCTCAATATTTAACTTACCAGCAAGTGTATGCAGCCCAGGGATATTAATTGCCACTATAGGCTGACAGGAAACCTCAAATAAGGATCCCTTTATTAATTGCAATATATCACCACCCCACAGGGAGGCCAGTGAATCGGGGCATTTCATGGCCCCTGCCAGATGGCCACAAAGAAACTAAAGGGCCTGACACATTGCTATCACAGATCTTGTGACCGCGTGCACATTGGATAAATCAAGGGGAGTCCCATGATCGAGTTTTGTCCTTTAACATGTCTCACTACATTAAAATTTGTGCCATTATCATAAGGCTTTTGATGTTTTTTATCTATATATAGCCTTCAGGATGTGTGAGGACTATGGAGGGTCTGTATTCACTGTGTTGTTTTCTGAAAGTCATCCGCTTATGAAATCTAGTTGAAAAAATTACAAGATTTGGGTAACAAGCCTAGATAAGTTTTGAGAAACCATATTGGGATATTTATGGAATCGCTTTTTTCTGGATAGACATTCTAGAATTTGTGGTCAAACGCAGATCCAGAACTAGGCAAAGGAGGATGCCTGTGGGTACCAGGCCATACAGCTCAGTGACCAAGGCTCCATGATGGAAAGCTCAGGGACTGCAAGGCACCCATGAAGTGCTGGGGGCAGCAGCAGGGCTGGGGGAACTCCTTTGCCACCGGGCCCAAATTGCAAAACAGCGTAAGTGCAACTCTCACTTCAGTGCTTCAGGTGAAGCTCACTTCACATCAGGTGAAGATGAATTGGACCTGGAGGCAGGGCCACAGTAATCAACTGATTTTGGTGTCCGTCTGCAATTCTACCTCCAGGGCCCATGTGGTTTTGTTGGAAATGGAGCTTTGGAAAAACTTCTGGAAAACTTCAGATCCAGTAAGCTGTGTCCCCTGCCTCTTCTGCCAACATAATGGATAAAAATTTAATATCCTTAATGGATAAAAAACACTTTGTAATGTTCATTGTGGGTTACCATGGGGGGTCCATATACCCTTGCAATGGACACTATCTACACCTTATTTTAAATACAGCTATATGTAATATAAATAAAAGTTGCAGCCTGTCACTGAATCTCATATTGAGTATTTCTATCTCCTTTCCCTCTTAGTCTGGGCTAAATTCATCTAACACTTGGCCATGGTAAAATATTCCTATGCTGAAACTTAGGGAAGTCCCAGGAATGGTGTGAGAATTGACTGCAGGAGTAATAACAAGGAAACTCCTTATTCTTCTTCACGCTGTTTTCCTTTCCAAATATGACTGTGTGCAAAATGTCAATATGAAAGTTTTGCCTGAACAGATACTCTTCAGAGAATGATGCCTTAAAGAAGGTCAGGTTTTCATGATTATGAAAATGATCATGTCAAGATTGTGAGAAATTACCTTGTATAGCCTTTAAAACTACTGCACTGTAATGTTCCAGTTTTCTGAGAAAAGAATATTTCTATCTTGCAATGCTTCTGTTTTGGAAGAAAATCTTCTTGCCAAACAAAATTTCTGACTTTTGATCTATTCTACTATGAAACTTTGTCAGCTACAGCAGCTAGGACAGAGACATAAATGTCAAGGCATAGGGAATATGAAATGAAAAATATTCCTTCTCATTTGCAGGCATAACTTATATGCCTGAAGATAAAGAGTTATGTTGGATATTGTTAGGAAATGCCAATTGTTCTCTCGCTTTCTACATAAAATTTGCTTTCAGTTATCCCACCTGTTGGAAGAGTGCTATTAGATGCATTATATGGTGAATTTCTGTGCATAGCAGAGTAAGTCTCATACGAAGAACATTGCCTGCATCATCATGAACTGTCATCCAAATGGGTGGAGTTGAACTTTAAAAGGATGAATTTGTGGTTTTGGGAGCCTTCTTGCATTTTGCTGTAGCACTGATTGAATCTTGAGAGCAGGGAGTTATACAGTGCTACGAGGCACAGAGCTGAAAGCAGGGGGGTAGCTCCTGGGGGTCCGTTTGCGGTGCTTAACAGATAATGCTGTTTTCATGCATGAGCAAAAGGTTAAGAGAGAACAGCAGAGAGGGGATTCATGGCAGGGTTAGGAAAAATTTCTCCTGCTCTTTATTCATAGTCGCTTCGCCTTTCCTGCTTCTTTTTCCCAGTCCCTGAGCAGCACTTCCTTCCTTAGTATGGCATTGGCATTGCAAACGTTTTTTTTTGGGCAAGCTGTGTGTGTGTGAGGAAATCAGTTAAGAATAAAACCCAATTTGTTTCCTAAGTGATTCTGATACACACACCATGAAAAAGACCCTGCTGGTGTTTTCTGCAAGAACACATTGCACTGCTTTCACACCTTGTCAAGAAAAATAATCTAGAAAGAAGACAAAGGTAAGTAGAGACTGTTTAAACAGCAGTCTGAGAGACAGAGTCAGTAGTGATAAATGCGGAAGGCTTTTTTTTGTTGTTTGTGTTAGAATTTTTTTTCATTTTTCCTAGTTTATCATCAGCATTCCTGTGTCTGTCCCTGCACTATCCCTTCTGCAGCAGCAGAGACCACATCCCAGACTTTGAAACCACAAGGACATGCCAGACCTGTTAGGCTTTCTTATTTATTAACCTTTTCTAAACGTATTTTTCATTTACTACTCCTTGTGGTACAAACAACATGTGCTATAAGACCCTACCAGCCTGTAGGGGCTGGCGCAGCAGGCACTGGGGAAGCCCGGTTGGGGGGCTGAACAGTGCCGTGCCGTGCCACAGGCATCTCCCAGTGCCAGTGGGGAAGGTGCAGGTCTCCCCTGGGCGGTCAGCACAGCTGCCTTTCCCACATTGCCTACTGGGAACGGTGGGAGGGTTAAAGCTCTTTTGGGCCTCCTCCACAACCCGAAATCCTGGCTCTACTGCACTTAGGGTAGTTCTGCGTGCAACAAAATGTGGCTGTGAATGGCAGGGGTTAGTGACAGGCTGGGTTTGATGGGGTTGGTGGCTGTGGCTAAACAATTTTCAGTGCCTATGAGTACACATGAATACACAAAGAAAGTGAAGTTCTCTCTCTGTCCAGCTCCGAAAGACGCTGTTCCCCAAATGAACGATTAATGCTTAAAAAAAGTCTGAAAAATGGATATCCCTTTGACCTTTCTAAGGTTTGTCATTTAGTTGACATACCCATTACCTCAAAAATCAAATGTGTTTGTCTAAACATTATTCTGATGTTTGGTTTGGGCACCAAAGGTCAGACAGCTGACCACTAACTCGCTGACAGTGATCAATTCAGTCTGAAATCTTGTCACTTTCCCTGTTTATTCTGCTATCCATCTCTGCTTTGCCAGCCACCACCGCCACTTTCTGCTGTTGAGGCGCTTTTAAACCTAACAATAATCCAATTTAGAATTGATCAATGGGAACGTGTGGTCAGTAAGCAAAATGACAAAGTCTGCATACAACCGCTGACCACAATCTGGTGGTATTTTACATAGGCCTGATTGCAAACTTAATATATGTAAACGGCTCCCAGCCACAACCGTTTCAGCAAAGAGGAGGAGGTGGTAGGGACCGAGGTTTCGTGTGTTCAGGGCTGACGCTTGTCTCATGCAACAAATCTGTGCGGCCCTCTGGTTCCTTATGCAGCTGCCAATGCTCAGTCTGACACAAAAGTGTTTCCCACGGGCAATGGCAGTATCCCAGGTTTTGCTGCGGTGCTTTTCCAAGGAAATCCTGTGGTGAAATCCAGCCTTGTCAGTGGGAGAAGTTTGTGGTGATCATTAGGAATATCTCGGAAGAAAAAAAGCCCACCACACCACACTGAGCTGTAAGCACAAAGTAGCGAGGCAAGAGAAGGAGGGCTTCTGAATCTCAGTGTTCATTGGCTTTTTATTTAAAGGGAAGGAAGATGAAGTACCATGGGGTTGTTACCATCATTTTAGTCAAGTAACACAGAGTGATAGCATAACAAGAAGAAGGAACAACAACTTAAAAACCGCTTCTAAGGTTTGCACGGAGAACAACATAATGCCCAAATAAATGCACCCCAGATAGATAAAAATGGTATTTAGATAAACTCCTGGGGCAAGAATCCTCCCCAGCTTTCTAGGCACTTTTTAAACATTATTTTATCCCTTCTCCTTGACTCAGAAGACCCCTCTGTCTTCAGATTACAGCTCACAGGCCAGAATGGTGCATGACAAATGATCAAAAAGCACAACACTGTTGTATGCTGTGTGTGACAACATTTTTCATTAGCTACTAAACCTAGCCCTAAATCTACTGAGCTTGACTGACTGTATGACTATGTGCAGGACAGAAGACTCCAGTCTTGGAAATGCTGCACCTAAACCTTGATAGGCGAAACTGATTCACGAAACATGCTCACGGCAGCTGTTCAAAGTGTGTTTTGATATTCTGCTGGGAAGGAGAAAAGAACTCTGCTCCAAGTATTTGTTTTCACATGTGTTCGCATTGTGAGCACACCTATGCCCAAGTGCTCAATACTGGAATTGTGTTTTGTTTTACCAATGTATGCAAAATTTATGGCAACGCTTTGCACAACCTGTGCTACATGGGGAAGCATGCGCCCCATACACTCATCTCCTCTGCTGAGATTAACTTTCTTTCACTGCTGAGATGAAATATTCTCAGCTATAGGTCGAATTTTTCTGCCTCCTAAATACCAGTTTTCATATTTCTGCTCTGATCTGCTTACTGAGCTTGCTAGATCGGGCTTATTTTTGAAGGAATTTGTTGTTCAGCTGTGTGTCAATCCTTCCATTTGTCTTGCAGGTTTCAAGTGTCACCTTCTTTGTGAGATGCGTGCGCACTTGTGTGCAAGTCACCGGTCCACGCATTGAATTGCAGCTGTCACACCCCTGCTGTCATTGTGGACCTGTGGCAATCTGTCAAGGTGAAGAACAAGACCTGTCCATGGCATTTTCAGTCATTAGCATGTCTCTCGGGTACTGCTAGCTGATGTTGCTGGGACAGTACCATCTATTCAGCCAAGGAGCATGGCAGAGACAGCACCAGATTAGGTGGCTTCTCTTTGCTTTGGTTTGGAAGTGGGAAAGGCCAATGGCCCGAGTCTTTGCTGTGGTTTCCACCCGCAGACCCCCAGGATGCAGGAGATCTGGAGCTGGGTGCCGTGATGTGACCCCTCCTTATAATAAGGAGGGAAAACACAAATCATAACGTAGGAGAGCTTTTCTCTCCTGGCAGCTCTCCAAGGAACACTTGAGAACATGAGCTCTTAGCAGAGCTACAGGCCCAGGCATGGAAACATCAAAGACAGGAGAAGATTGTGACATAGGTGTAATTTTGTCTGCTGCAGTTGACTTTTGGTGTACTACAGAGTACTTCTCCTGCTTGGGTGACGCCTCCCTCCAGTACACTAACTGGCTCTGCAAGAGACATCAGGCTGTCTCACTCACTCTGGGCTTGTGACTTAGAGGCCATTCACGCTTTCGGTATCCTTGTGACATGGTGATGCAAATCTTCTGTTGGCAGACTCAGAGATTTTAGATGTCTTGCATCTTACCATGGATGATTATGACAGGACATTTTCTGAAGGATGGTGGGAACAGTTTGGACTCTTCTTGAGAAGGGCACCCAAATTCCCCAGGGTGTTGTGGACCCTTGACTCATTCCTTTCTTCTGAAAAGGCCTTTTTATTGTGTGTCTGCTTAATCCTGCAAAATTTATGAGGCAGACTCTAGTCTCAGTGCTGCAGCCAAATTGAGGGACACAGTTTCAGGCCTGGCAGATTTTCTCTTTTTCTATTGTTTCTCCATCCTCCTTTGTCATGGTGAGGAGCAAAGGGAAAATTGCCTTTTCAACAAGCACAGCAGACTAACTTCAAATAAATAGATCCTTGAGATAATCTTTCAAATCTCTTGTATTCGGTTGTTCTTTTTGCTGAACTCAGCTTTCCTCCCTAGCCTCATTCCACTTGAGGGAATCTTTCCATGACATCTTGCTTTGACACAAGGATGAACACTTTTACCTTCGATAGGATAAAATAAAGTTAATTTCTTCTTTGATATTCCTCCTAAGATTCCAACTACAGATATTCTGGCTGAGTATGCTGGAAAGCAAGCCTTGAATACGGCTATGTAACTTCAATATTTGGGGATATATACTGTGGAATCAGTGTACTTCTGAATATGTGCAGTAACATTCAAATGTTTCAAAAACATCTCCTGAGAGGTGTACATAACATCAAAAGAATTATCTGGGTTATGTTACAAAATATTTTAAACAAATTTTTTAATAAGTATTTAATTTCTGTTCAGTCTGAATCTGTGTGTGTATTCGTGTATACGGACACCTAAGAAAGTATCTCTGCTTATTTTCATAGAATATTTCATGCTTGTGATCAGAACCACTGAAGAGTGGGTTTACAATGTGATCCACTGGAGTGCAACTGAGCTGTCTACTGTTAGTACTGTAAATCTTATTGAAATCCCTATTTATGTAGTTCTAGCATCTTTCAAACACCAGGACAACTGTCTACCTATAAAGCCAGCTAGACCACAGCACAGGTAAGTAGTCAGTGAGTAAAGGAGGTCTTCTGGGACAGCAGTGGACTAAATTTCCAAGGTTATTAAAAATTAGGAGGAAAAAAATTACGGGATGTGATTAACAGTTCGTATAGAGAAATAATTTACTACATGTTGCTTCATGAAGATTCTTGATGTGCAAGATCCATTGCTAGTATAAATTTATGTAGGTTCATGAAACACAGGGGTGTTATGCTAACAGATAATAATGCTGTGGCTCCAAGTCCATTTATGTTAACCGGCTACCAGGTTCATCCCCTGTGTCCCCTTTTCTGTCTTCAAAAAGTTATTTTGAATTTTGACTTTTATTCATTAGGAAAGAACTCACGATTAATTGACAGCATTGCTATGCCTATACTAACATTGCCAGAGATACAGAGGTAGACTATGTAGAAACAACGGTTTTCCAGGTATGGTTTCTTTTGTTCTTAATTTTTGAGCTTATTTCTTTGATCGGAAAGTTCGGATAATGCTGTAGTATAGCAGATTTAGATTCATATCAGCTGTGCTTATTTAAAACTATGCTCAGATCATATTTTCATGCATTCCTCCTACTCAACAGACATTGGTTTGTTGTTAAAATAATAACACATCTCAGCAATATAATCTTCTTTTGGTACCCTGTTCAATATATTTTCAGAATGTAATTAAACCATATCAGTACAGTGACAGCAAATTGATGACCTTTTAATTATTTCAGGATAGCTGAGTGCACAATCATTTCTCATATACCTTGAGAAAACAGAGAATGTTTTGTGAATGAATTATAGATTTAAATGTGGTAAGGTCTTTTTGTTTTTTTTTTTTCACTTTTAAACACATTATCTAGTTCTTGCTGTGCACTGGGGGATGGGAGTAGACATGTACTCTGTCCCAACATTTACTTTCCTACAAAGTTTGTGTGACTGAGTCCTTCAAATCCTGGGAACAGTGTGAGCAATATGTGTCAGATGACTAAGATGTGTGTGACAAATGTGGGCATGGTTTTCTGGCCAGTTCTGGGTTTGTACTGTGGGCTGTGAACCTTTGGAGTATGTGGTCCTCCCTGAGCCATCGCTGTTGAGGTTGTCACCTCCAGCACAGCTGTAGCACAGCACGGCTAGGGTCAGAGCAAGCCGCTTGCCCACTATGCAAGGGCGTACTTCTCACAGCAGGACTTTGGCCACGGTACTTGCACTTTGAACCCAAGGCATGTGCACGATGCAGACAGCAGCTGTGTCTCCCTGTCTCCCAGGAAGCTTTTAAATTTTTTTTTTTTTTGGGGGGGAAGCTCAGATAACAGTGGATGCCCAGGGGGCTCAGTTCAAATAATGGTCCAAATCCAAAGCAGCAGAGACCTGAGAGTTTGGTCTTTGTCTCGTGCATGGATAAGGATGTGGGGAGATGATGCCCATTAATTGAGTTTTTAGACTGTGACCATTGATGCTGATCTGCAGAGCTGAGTCCCAAAACTCTTGGGAAGTCAGTGGGCTCTGTACTGATGTGAGAATTACTACAGTAAGAGTAATAGACCGAGTCTTTTAAATACTTTGGGGAATAGCATTCCCTCATACAGAAGTACTTCTAAAGTCTTTGCCTCATCAGCCTTTGACCCAATAACCAAGTACAGAGTGGGGGCTTGTAACAAGCCGAAAAAAGCCTGGATGTGGGCAATGATGCCTTTTTTTCCTGTAATGAAATTGAAGTCAGCTATTCAATCTTTAGCTGGATTTCTAAAGTCATTAATTCAAGAAGAAAGTAGGACTGCTTTATAACAAAGCACCTCAAGTAAATGATCTTGATTTATTATTGTGTATGGGGAGCATACACTGTATCGCAAGTAGCTTTTTGCTGGATACACTTTATAACTGAATCAGGCTTATGATTTGCTGTCATACAGTACACTTTGGGTTTGTTATTGCTGAGTTTTTTGGGTTTTCTTTCTCTCTTGTCCATTTCCAGCAGTTTGAGTGTTTCCACTACACTGATCATGTCAAAGATTTCCATTAAGGGCATGCCTTTATGATGATATAGACTTTTAGCTTTATTTAAAGTGGTGGGAAAGGGCAATGGGGCTTACATGAAGAATGATACCCACACACCTTTACACCTCTGAAAATCAGCCCCAGAGCAGACTCAGAGAAGAACAAGATCAGGGGTTTTCTATAAGACTGACAAGAGCACTACAATAAAAGGTGGCCATTTTGCTCCACTTTTCCTCAATGAAAAGCGTTGATTAAAACTCTCTCAGCTGCAAAACCAGTCATTTTTAAGATGAACAACCTAGTTTGTGCCATTCAGACCAGTTACCTAATTCATAAAGTTTCTGTTGTGAGTTAGCCCATGCAACATACTTTTGGCCAGTGCAAAGATGTTAGCTAGAGTGGTTATACAAAGAAAAACATTCTCTCCTTTGTTCCAGCAACTTAGCATTTATTTTCCACCAAAGGCAGCAAGCTGCTCACCACAGCTCCTTGCCCAAACCAAAGGATCTCTACTTCAAACATTATCAGCTGTGCCCTACAGAGTTGCTACAATTCCTAACAGATGGTGGAATGTCTATACACTGTATTGTTCGGATTAAACTGTATGAGGACTGTATGTGAGTAATATTCCGTTATGGCTTGGAACCAGCCAATCTGGGAAAATTCAGTGACAGTGCTGAAATCAACAGTTCACTCTACGTGTTGCAGCCTATACAGTGTGATACACAATGTAATACACTCGCCCGAACACCCCTGAAACAGGGAAAATGACATTAAAGTATCATAACATATTTTTTCCAAACTTCTGAATTTCCTTGCTTTTATTAATGCTTTTTGACCTGAGCTTCTGTGGTTTAATTTCCTGTAGGTATCAAGTAACAGTGAATCAAGCAAAGACCTTAACCTTTAGTCCCTTTTGCATTTAAAGCTGCCTCCTCTTGACAGTGTTTAAACTGGTGTTAATTCCCCTCTCTTCTTCCCCCTCCTCACTTATTGCTTGCTCTTTAGCATTGCAGAATACCTACCTACTCCCTATACCGATCTGAGCTGCCTTTATTAATTGGGTAGTTTTTGAACACCACCACCACCACGACAGATAAAGTAAGCAGTTTTTGAGCCACAGTTAAATACAGTTTGTTTTGCCCAAGTGCTCTGGGACTGCTCCGGGCAAAAGCTTGTACCACGCAGAGCAGCGACTGCATTGTCTGAGACCAAGGAGTTGCGGCATTGCTCTTTTGAGCTGTTTCGCAGTGGTGCTCCAAGAGAAACTAGGCACAACATCAGGGCCCTGCATTTGCAGCAGGTTTACGCTCCTCTGATAGAGCTATGCTCCAGCTGAGATACCTCAAGCTCACAGCAGCATCCCAGGGTGATCAAAGATATCGCTTCTGTGAGATGAGGAACTGAGAAATTACTGACTTCAGGAATCACTAAAAGATGAAGGGTTTAACTTAGGCTGCAGGAATGAAAAGAATACACAGCATAGTTGTACCTTGCTTAATTTTCTACTGTTCTCCACACCTTGCCTTTCCTTACTTTTCTTTTAAGTATCTCCCTGTGGAGCTGACTGCCTAACCTGTCATCTGTGTCATACCCTGCTGACTTATTAAGTTCCTTTCTTTCTAGATAGAACCTATAAATATCATAACCTATATTACACCAGTAAAAAAATTTTACTTGCTTGCTTGCCCGCATCTAAAGCAATATGTCAGGAAAGCACATACCTGCTAAAGGCAGGGCTCAGGCAGGGGAGCAGCTCTTTAAAGCAACAGAGCTGCCACGTGCCAACATCTGTGCTAACAAACCGCACTTACTCCCTTTCGCATTCTTTGATTTGAGGCTTTCGTCTGACTCAGAAAAGTTTAGCACGAGTGGTTAGAGACAACATTCTGAGTAGAATTTGTGCCCCATAATAGGAAGGAATACTTAGGCATTAGATTTAATATGTTTTTAAATTTGTAGATGAAAAGGTCTTGGTGAAACCTCTGTGTTCTGGGTCAAAATCCCGTTGCTTTAAATAAGGTCATAGGAACTGTGAGGGTTAGTATTTATGTATATTATGTGTACAGTCAGTCAATTGTAGTCATGCAGGAAGCCTAGTTATGAATCTTGTTGAGTCGGTTTGTCTGTTAGCATTTTGTTAGCAGAATCCCAAACGTTCTGTAAGACTTGTCCTCCAGGGCTGGGTAGCTTGGTTCTGGGATAGTTTCCTGGTGAGTGACAGGAGCTAATGGATGGGACCCTGTGGGTGGCTGGACCTTCTTTCTTCATCCCTGATGCCATGCTGCACTTCAATGCTACGTCAGCAAAACACCTCCAGATTAGATTGACTCAGTCTGGTCACAGACATGGCTCTCTTATAGCTCCGTTTTTCAGGTATGTGGAGCCTGCAAGGGAGCCCAAACCCAGGAGCTGCCTCAGGGCAGTAGATGTCAGAATCAGCTTCCCGGGATGAGTGGGTTTTTGAGGAATTTGAGGGTTTTTTCAGGCTATGGAGTCTGAAATAGCTTGGCGTCTTCAGGCTATTGACTTTTGTTTGTGGAGCCTAGGAACTGTTTTGATGGTTGGTTTCTCACAACCATGCGTATTTTTACATTTTTTCCCCTTATAAATGTGTGGAGTTTCTTTTAATAATACACGGAAAAGGCATTTGAGGAGTTCTTCTTGTTTTCTGAAGGGGAGTTCATACCTTTCACAATATTTTGTACCTCTCCTCCTCTTTTCTCTTGGCATACCCCTTTCCACTTTGCTGAACCAGACTCCGCTGTTACAGGCTTATACATCTGAAAATGCTAAAACTAGAAATCCTCTGAAACCCAGGATCCTTTGACTCAAACTTCAAGGCCAGGCTGAGGAAGGCTTCACCAGCCCCAGCCCTGCACAAGGACCTGGGCATCTCCCTCTGCTGCGGTGGGCAGAGCGGTGCGGGGCGATGGGCGTCGAGGCAGCAGAGCCGCAGCGAAGTCGTTCTCCTCGGGCCGGATGCTGCCTTTCCACAGGAGTTCAGGACACGTTTCCCTGCCTGCATTTCTTCTCTCGGCCTTTTGGTGTCATTCTGTGACTAACAAGGAGAGCGAAGAGCCTCCTGATTGCTTCTCCCCTCTTTCTTTCAGGGCAAGGTGGAATTGGTAGCGAATGACGGTACCTGCCGAAAAGGCGTTGAGCACAACTAATCTCATAAAACTTCAGGACAGAGTTAAGGCTATTTATTGGGCCCAGTTCCTACTAAGGTCACTGAGATAGGTGTGCCCATCACTTTCAGTCAGTGAGGTGGCTTCATATTTAGGTCAGCAATGCTCGGCTGTAGATGAGATGGGGTAAAAGGTTCAGGAGACCCTGATTTGGCCCTGCCTTGGCTCAGCCCATACCCTGGAAAGCACCTCTGAGGATCGTGTTGGCCAGACATGGTGGCACAGAGGGCTGCTTGGCACAACCTGGGTGAAGGGAGGAGGACACAAATGCTGCCTGGAAGTGCGGGGCTGGGCTGCAGCAGTCTCCCCGAAACTTTCACAGAGGAAAAAAAGTGCAAGAGTTCGACGTACTGCTGTTAAAATGGAGAACTTTAAAACTGAAGTCTAAGAAATGAGCTGAGCGTGGTAAGGTACTGTGTGATCAGACACTGTGGGGCTGTATCGCAATGCAAATATGCAAGTGGGAAAACATGGTTCTCTGTGTCCCCAGGTCCCCAGAAAGGCTGCCCACTGGTACATGTTCCTTTGTCTTCTGGAGAGAAGATACACATGACAGAGCTGAGCACACAGGGGAATGGAAAACAGGGCAGAGCTTTATCAACCACAGACTTAATTTTTTTTGGTTTGCTGATTGGTCTGGGAGGAAAAGAAATGAGTTGATAGGAAGTTTTCCTAGCAATTTAAAACAAACAAACAAACAAACAAGCAAACAAACAAACAGTCATATAGATCCTTTCCTTTGGTCTAAAAGACAATATTCCAGCACTGAGAGGTGTGTGTATGTGTTTGAGGGAGTAGTTCAGATTTAAAGGAGAGATGTGTCTGATCTATCACAGGCAAAATCTCTATTAATTTAATAAATACTTCAGGATGTTTGCTAGCACAGATGGCATCATGTTCCTGTAGCTTCTGCCTCCTTAAACAGCAGAGACTGGAAGTCCTGGATACTTTCTGTGAAATGCTTCCTGTCTGATCAGAAAACTGAGCCCTGTCTCCTCCTTTCATGCAGGGTGGCTTCTCATGCTGTTTTACAGGAGGAGCTTCACTGTCCTTCTGCTTGCCCAGGGAGGCAGCAGAGAGTTGCTGGCAGTCACAAGTGGTTAAAGAAACTTGTCTGCCACTGTGCATTCCCCTCTGTCTGGAGGTAATTGTGGCTTGGCCGTACAAGGCTTCCTCATTTTCTTTATGGCATTACTAACGTAGGCTGTGATGCCATTCCTGCTTCAAACTGATTTTTTTCAGGATTTCACCTCCTTGATTGAAGGATTTTTTTATTTTTTTAAATTTTTTTAGGTTCCTTTAAGTGGTGTAAACGAATAAAGTGCATGTGATGAGTGTGCTGGAGCAGGTGTGTCGTAGTCACGTGGATGGACCCAGCTGGTCAGTCTCTGCAAACTCGGACCAGACTCCACTTTGTGCCTGCAGAGAAATTGCACAACACTTTGAGACTGTTATTTATCCTGAAATATCTAATAGCTGTTTCAGGATCTACAAAATTGGGAGGCACTTGAGAAATGATAATGCAATCACGCCAGCCACTCTAAAAGGAATAATTTCTTTTGTGTGGAGCTATCCTGCAGAAGACAATTTAGTTTGCCATCTTCCTGAAACCTACTCCACCAGCTAAAGTCATGGGAGAAAGCATTGCATTTGTGGTAGAGCATAAAAAAAAGTTTTTTCTTTTTCTAATGAGCTCTCTTCAAAAAGCAGTTTTTCTTTCTCTGCATACAAACATATATTTATAGCCATTGGTAAGGGCTCTGCTTGAATATGTGTATTAAGTAACACCAGAAAGAGCTTCATTTTCCTTTAGACTTTCATTATTTTTTTCTAGAATATTTGGAAATATTATAAAAATTATCCCTTTCTTCTTTCTTTTTCCCTCCTCCCTTTGTGAATAAGTCTGTCTCTAGGAATAGGAAGTAAATTGATACAGTTGGATTGATACCAGGTGCTACATTCTGCAACGTATCAGAATAAAAATGCTGAAAAAATAAAACGAAAAAAACCTTTAAGGAACTTAGACAAATTTGCATTTCTGCTGCTTTTGTTTCACAACCCTGCTGGATTATATTCTCCTTTTCTTGAAGCTCTCAACATGGTGGAAAATACTTAATTATGAGATTGTTTTTAGAAAAAAAGGGTTTAGCCTTCATTGAATCATCTAGGGAGAATTTTCCAGTGCACTGGGAAGGTTTCATACTGGCAATTCCTCTGCAGTAATCAAAATGCTGAAGAACAAGAGTCTTGAATCTGATCGCAAAGCACTTCATGACCTAAATGCAGAGGCTGAGCTGAGGGACCACCAGTACAAGAAGGTCTCAATCTGGTCCAGAACATACTTGAATCTATTTCTAGACGTGGGAGTCAGCCAATCTTGCCTTACTTTGTAAGAACAGCAGTGAGGTTTGAAAACCACTGGGTTTTAGCACATGCATAAAACTGAGCAAGCCTGATGTCCCCAGCCCATTTGAGACAATGACACGGCTCTTGGTGACTTCCACAGGTTCTGAATTGGCTTCAGTTGTCCTGCTGGTACCTTCACCCTGCAGCAGGGTTGTCAGGGGCTGGGCCTGTAGACTCTTCTCCATGCCCATACCAGCCCCGCACAGATTGATTCCCTTTGCTGGGACCCTTCGAGACACTGCAGTGGGCGTCCCTGTTGCTGTTGCCTGGACAAGCCGGTGGATGAGCTTTGGAAAGGCGAGCTGTTGGCAGAGGAGGAGGAGAGGTGTGGCGTGGCATGACCTTGTTCTGCCCAAGTCCTTTTGCCTCTCCAGCTCTAGAAAATGCAGGTGATTCAGGATAGAGAGCTTGAGAGCTCTCATTAGATAAAACTTTTTGGATGTATTTATCTTTTGATTTTGAGGTCTTTCCTCCAGCTCTTCAGACCCCTTCATGCTGATAACATGCTGACAACTGGTGTCTTCTGGAAGAGTGATTTTTTGTTTCTTTTTCAACCTGCTTTTGAGCAATGTTCTGTCAAACTGCAGGAAGAAAATAAATGTTTCTTTTTTATCCTGTACCAAGGTGCTGGCCTCCCTCCATAAACCCTATTCTCTATAGAGATAGAAGACAGAAGTACTTTTCTGAACGAATTCTAAAGTATAGAGTTTGGTTTGAGGTTTCATGCTGAGGTTTGGAGTGACTCATATTTTGCAAACAGGTCTACTCAGTCTCTTAGAGTTACACCACCTATTTAAGGTAGAAATATGCAAGCTAGTACATAATGCATACTGCCTGCACGCTCCAAACCACAAGTTGCTCAAAAAAGCCAGAGTGGTGAATCCTGCTGGGAAAGTTCAAAATAATGAAAGAACAGCCACTTCTTGCTCTATTGCTGTCTATGACAGCTATATTAGTGATGCCAAGTCACACAGGGAATATAAAACTAAAATATAGTTAATAAGAGCCTTCAATCAGTGATGGTTGCTCAAATGTTCTTTCAATGCCTTCTACTGTGATTTCAGTGCTGTTGAACTATAGAAAATACGTAGTCTGTTTAGAAAAACATTAGGTATTTTGTATGCTTTTGCTTCGAGTATTGCTTTATGTCTTACAATTCAGGGCATTCTTATTCTTGCAGAAACTTGCTTTGTTCAAATGTGAATGAATACATTGCTATCTTTTAGATCAGGTAGCCTGCAAAAGATTATTTTGCCTTTAAAGAGAAGTTTGCTGCGTAACTCTAGAGTTTGCAGAATGACAACAATAACGCATCAGAAAAAACAACAGAGGAGAGCCTAGTTCTAATGGAAACAGACGTATTTTTCCATGCTCTAAGTAAAACAAAAGCAGCTGCCGCTTTTTGTTGAATGGTATCTCTGATTGGACTGAATCTGTTTTGTGCTATTCTTTTGTTCTAATGGGGGCAAATAAAATATTCTCTTGTATAACCCAGGGGAGTAGTTAGCTATCTCCTCTTAATTTGAGTGATCTTTAGATTTCTTATATGAGGTTCTGAATCAGACAAAGTGCTCAGAGTCAGCTCTTATCTCTACATAGTAAATAAGGTTGAAATTTAAAAAAGGCCATTAGCAATCAATACGGCTGGGAGATTTAATTTCCAGCACATGCTTGTTTTGTTTTATTGTTACATACCCTAAGAGTTCCAAGGGATTATTTCCTTATTATTACATTTGCAACATTTTTCTATGTAACCTGCCCTTCTTGGCTCACAGTTTGCTGTTTGACTCTTTGCTCTTGCGGTGTTGTTACCTTGTTGAAGTGGTAAAGGACAGTGGTCTTACTGGAGCAGCAACAGGCTGTGTCCTCCTGAGACTAGAACGCCGAGGGAACAATAAAAAAGAAGAATGTCCAGCACCCTCCCTTGGGATAGGACATATTCCTCTTCTGCCAGCTTGGGAGTTAGAGCCAATTCAGTGCTCTGGGCTTTCCATCCATGGTAGAAAATCAGAAGTCATTCCAAGCGCAGCTCCCTCAAAACTGTTCTTCAGGATACAAATGCAGCTGTTCAGTATAATGGTTTAACAATATACTGCATTTTCTGTAACTTAATAGATCAACCACTGTTGGGGCAGACATTGGAATTGCTCATCCCTGCCGTCCCTCTTCAGTTATAAGAGCATCTTGGCACAAAAACAGAGGAAATTAGCCAGAATTTAAAAAAAAAAAAAAAAGAAAAAAAAAAGGAGGAGGATACAAAAGTAAAACTGCTGGTGAATTCATGCTGTCAAGTTCAAGGGGCAGCTTGTCTGATAACTGTGAGTAGGCTGTACCTGTTGCATTCAGAAAACAGGTTTGCTACCCCAAAACTAAAAAGCAGAGAGATAAGCAAAATGAACCAAGGAGTGAAAGATGTTTTTTCCCCCCCAGAAGTACTCAAAATTGCTTGTAACATGTCTTGGAGCATCCCCTGTTAAACAAGATATTTATTTCACCCAAGAAAATCTGAAAGTGATCCCTCAGAGTCAAGTTGGCTTTATGCTGTTGGTCTTAGTGAGATACATAAGCAGGATTTGGCTTTAATGTCAACTAGCCAATGTTAAAACATTGATTTGAGGACTAAGTATAAAACTAAAGAGTCACAAAAATTTAGTGCTTTACTTATTGTGCAGTCTGCAAAGGAATATTATGAAAGCCAAACAAAACTATCCAAAGTAAGATTCAATTCATATGAAGGCTCTCTGTAAACATGTGCGTGGTTTGGTTCACATACGTACTCAAAAATAAATATTCTTGCTGTACTTGTACTTTGTTGTATATAAATATATCCAACACTTCTAGAAATAGTCTTCTGTTAGTCAAAACTATCTGAAGGCAAATAATGTCATACAGTCCATTGAAACAGGTTTAGCCCTGTGTGTTCCTAACACAAGAGTACCAAATTTTTTAATTTAGAGTCTACAATGTTTCTGAAGCATTAAAATCGATGCAATCTAATGTATGAATCCTCTGCTCTGGTCTGTTTCATTAGACCTGTTACGTCTATATAGGAATAGTTTAAATTTGCTTTAAAAAAGCCCAAACCAAACCAAAGAATACATCAACTAGTTCATTATCATCTTCATTTTTGATGCTTTTTCAAGACCTGATAATTTAAAGCCTAGTAAGTCTGCACCTGTGCTCCGGTATAAGCTGGATTTAGGTACTTGCTATTAGTTCTTGATTAACATGGTGATACATATTCTGCTACATAGTTAGCTGGTAGGTAGGCAGTACATCCCCTCAGGAATGATCCTTTAGTAGACACAAAAAATAAAGCATAAAACACCTGCTCTGAAAACCATCTTTTCTTTTCTTTTTGATGTCACCTGTTCTGACTTCTGAAGGGTGCTTTGTCTACCTGTAAGCAGCACAGACCGTGAGAGTGGTCCTCAAACTTTGAACGAAAGACCTGAGCCTATCACAGACTGAGAACAGACTGAAAGGGCAGGTTTTCTGGATGCTGCTTCTTGAAATGATGATAGTGCTGTAGATATCAAACATTTAAAGGACAATGAATGTTTTAGTTGTGGGTTAAAGTGAGCATTAATAGCTTATCAATATGGCCAGGACTTTTTCCTAAAAGCCTCCTCAGCTAAGAATACTGGAGATTGCACTTGTTCATTGTGAAGGTGAATTTCTTTTTAAGCTTCCCCCCTCCTCCTCTTTGTACATAGGCACTTGAATAAATTACAATATTTTATTTATGCATGCATTATTATATGTATATGACCATAATAGTGTTTGAAAATCCATCTCAAAACCCCTGTGGATTATCAAAAACAGTTTTATCTTTTTTTGGTCTTTAAATCTGTCCTGGTTTCACCTAGAATAGAATTCATTCTCTTGCTAACAGCTGGGATAGTGTTATGTTTTGGATTGAAGATGAGAATAATGTTGATAACACAGTGACGTTTTTAGTTGCTGCTAAGCAGTCAAGGACTTTTTCAGCTTCCCATAGAAGCTGAGAGAGAGCATAGACAGGACAACTGACCCAAGCTGGCCAAAGGAGTATTCCGTACCATAGACACCATGCTCAGTATATAAATGGGGGTTGGCCTGAGGACAGGGATCTGCAATTGCTGCTTGGGACGGACTGGGCAATCGACCACTGGGTGGTGAGCAATTGCACTGCACCACTCATTTTGTATATTCTTTTACTATTATTATTGTTATTATTGTTATTGTGATTGTTATTATTATTGTTGTTGTTATTATTATTATTTTCTCTTCCATGATTGTTCTACTAAACTGCCTCTATCTCAACTCTCTTCTCCCTTTCCCACTGAGAGCAGGGAGTGAGTGAACGGCTGCGTGGTCTTAGCTGCATGACAAAATCTGAGTCAAGTAAGATGCAACAGTGAAAAAAACCCCCAGCCCTGAATAAAAGGGTTCTTAATCTAATTAAAGTCAATGGGCCCTAAATAGGCATGACCATGTAATCATCCCTAACAGGGATTAAATTTGTAGCTGATAAGCTGGGAGAGGCTGCAAGCAAACTTAAAATCAGGACTAAAATTGAACATGATCTTGATAAAGAATATAAATATTCTGAAGGGGAAAAAAAGAAGGATTTTATTTGCTAGGGACAGAGGTAAACAAGTGCAATCAATTGCACAAGCACCAGCAAGGAATGACTGGCCAGGCAGCAATTTGGCCAAGCAGCGCCTGGGTGGTTGATGGCAATCATGAAATGAAGACAGGGGTGACTCAGCTCCAGCCTTGCCTTGCGCTTTGAGGGAGGTTGCTGAGGTCGGGTCCCACAGGTCTGTCACAGGAGCTGCCAGGCTCCCACAAAACCACTCTGGATTTTGTCCGCTTGCCCAAGGATGCACGGGAAACCAGCGGCAGCACGTGGGCTGTAAGCTGCTTCTCAGGTCTGGGACACCTCCTCAGCAAAGAGCCGTCTTCAGAGAGCAGACAAATCACCACTCCGGCATTTTGGGATATGGATGCTGATATTTTAATGGTCATGAAATACAGCTGTTTCATTCTTTTAAATGAAACATGCTGCTGAGCTGGAAGGCGCCATTAGTTTCACCTGGACCCTTTCCTGAGTACAAATGGGATATAATACCCGGGTTAAAATACTTGTTTATATTCTCACTGATTCTCAGCCTCTTCCATGATAAAGTGAATCTTCCTGTCCAACCTGTACCTCCTCAGACTTGGGGATACAACGAAAGCCAGCTGGCAGCAACATTTCAACTAATGACTGTCTTGTTGCAAGTTTGGCATTTGAAACAGAGAAGGCAAAAGGATCAATCTACCAATATAATTAAATTCATAATTCTGTATTCTCTCCAATCTCTGCAATTTTACAGTACAGAATTGTTAATGCTGTTATTATTCTACTGTAATGTCTTGCAAAAACAAGTATTATCTTTCAAAATTGTTAAATGTTTGTCCTGAAAGTTTGGCAGGTAGCAAGAATTTTGATTAATATGACTTTCTCAATGTCACTTTATTACAAAGGTACTTTTAGCATAGACAGCAGAGCTGATACCTGACTTCAGCAAAGCGTAATATTTTTGAAAGGAATAAGGTTATAGGAACAATGGTAATGTAATAAATTTCCATTTTAAGACAAAATACATTTTTAGGCAGAATTTTCATTGACAGGAGAACCTGCAGACTGGGATTCCAGTGTAGAATAAATAGTAAGAATAAAGCTTTCAAAAGTGGTTATAATAATCATACCTTTCAGACTAATGCTATTTTTCCGTGGTTTGGAGGGTGTTGAAAGAGGTGTACAACTTTTTAGAAGGACAAAGATGAAGCTTCATCCTGGAAACTTAGAGATATTCCCCCAAAGCCTTTGTTTGCCCTAATATTCCATAATGTTAGGCTTTTAGAGTCAATAACCCATTAGTAATCAAGAGATGTATCATTTATTAATTATGCATCATATTAATATTTAATCTTTTGGGTTGCCGAGCATATTTCTAAATCTACTTTTTAATTACATTAGAAAAAAATAAATCTTCAAGGCAACCATTAGAATAGTCATTTTTCTGCGCATTATGACTTCAATTACTTTGAAACAGCTGTCTGTGAACTCTTTGTGATGGTACAGTACTTGGTAAAATGGCCATCTCAGCTCATCCAGGCTATTCACTCGTTTGAAAGCTAATTGAATATTAGAGCAAAGGGAATGTTACAAAGAATTTCCTATGAGCATTAAAGTACTCTGGAATTAGACCTGGAAACGTGGTGCCAACCGCTTGCCACCGCCTGCTTGGCAGGAGGATGCTGGCCAGTGATAAACAACCATCTGCCTCTAGCCCGAGCCGAGATTTCTGGCTCGGCAGGCAAGGGAAGGCAGGGGGATTACAGAGTTTTTCTGCCCCTCGGCTCCCATTGCCCGGACCCGCTTTCCTTGGCTCAGAGGAGCCAGGGGGAGTCAGGCAGTCGGGTCCACTCCTTGGAGGGGTCAGGAATCAGGACCTGCCTCAGCCCCACCGCAGGCAGGGTGGGATCGTAGGTCTCCCAGGCGGGCACAGGGGGTGGAGCGAAGTCCAGGACACTGAGTCCTGTGCAACCTGTCTGGGAGAGCAAAGCTTTCCTACACAGCTTTGCACGGATGTATTATTAATAATGATAATGACATTACAGTAGACCAGTGGCCCATCAAGCTAAGCATGTGCAGAGACAAAACGTAAAGTACTTCATTTCCCAAAAGATCAAGTCTGAACAAACTGCCTCACTTAAGTGCCATTTTTCCTCAGCACTCCTTGAACCTGTCAGTGGAAGTCTCAGTTGCAAGCTGCTCACTTGCAGAAGGTCTCTTACGGTTTTCTTTGTCAAAATCCGAGTTTTAAAATGTAATAGAGGAATGTTTTCATTCCCTCTCTTTTATCTCTCCTCCTCTAGCTGCAAAGCATTTAGCTGTATATGATAACCAGATTCTGATTATTTGGGTATCAATAAAGGAGAGTGCTCCTTTGAAAGATGTGGATTTTGGAAGGAAACTTTCTGTGCTCATGCAATAATTTCAGAAACAGCCTCTAGAAATAAATCCTTTCAGATATAGAGGAGTAAGCTACCTACAAAGAAAACGGTGTAATTGTTCTGAACACTGGCTTTATCAGAGTTCCCAGATGAATAGGAAAGGACAACCAGGGAAGTTAAGATAAATTATATGGAGGGTTGAAGCTGGTCTACATACAGAATACATATTAAATCCCAAAGAGCATATTCTTACCAGGGGCATAATGACCTTAGTTCATTGCAACTTTTTCTGCTTTATGATTCAAATCAGAGAAGAGAAGTTCTGAATGTGTTTAAATTAGGCAAACTTACCCCTGAAATAAAAAAGTGTCTGGAGTCTGACTCTGGCTGAAGCCCTGGATATTGCATATGACCCTGGCAGCATTTAATAATGAACTCAAAACCAAACATAAATTACAACAAAGAAGTCTAGTGCCTAATTCTCTGAGAAATTCTGTACTGAAATCCAGAGCTGATAATGATTTCCTCTACTTTAAACCTACTTTCTATCTTTTCTTCAAATGAGGCATTATTAGGACAAAGAAAGTCTTTATAAAGATGTTTGAAGTGGATGTCATCTATGTTACCAGAAGAAAAATGTTCTCCTTTCTCAAACATATTCTTGTGTCAATCTACATAAACAAAATTCAGAAATCAAGAGAAACCGTTTTATTCCTATAACTTGTGTATTATTAAAACACCTGCTTTTAAAACTCCACATGAATGTATATATTTGGCTGAGAGTAGATTGAACCTCTCAGAAGGTATAACTTGTCAGAGCTGGATCACGCTACAGCCCCTGAAAAGGCATGGTATTTGCAGACGCCAGGCCTCCTGGGTTCAATTCTCTTATCCCAACCGTTGATACTCTTTATTGCTCTCAACAACTTCTTTTTCCTTCCATTTTCCCATGTGGACCTATTAATTTATGAAGTGATGGTGAGTCACTTAATGATGCTGATGACGGGAATAGTGCCATGGAAGTATCCAAGCATGATTTCCCTGGGGAGGAGGTCAGAATGGGGCGCAGGGGATGTTTCTGCTGGTGGACCGGGGGGACCTTGCCCCAGTGAGTGATTCTGGCAAGGTGGTGCTCAGGGAGAACATCTTCCCAGAGGCCGACAGGGCAAGTGGTTCCTTAGGATTGTTAACTTGTCTCTTGACTGGTCCTCTTTTGTCTCCATGTTAATGCTGTGCATACCTGAGAGAGGAAAAAACATATTGATAGTTATCCTCCATTACATACCTGATAAAAACGAAAGCTGATTTTTCCATTAAGCTCTGCAATAGCTGGTTCCTTGAGTTTTCACAAGACATTAAAGGAATGAAGCATTATCAAAAAGACATTCTGTTACAAAAGAACGCTAATCAATGCTGAGAACACTGGTTATAAATTATTCAGATTTCGTTATAAACTACTCAGATCTTAAAAAGACCCAAACCTCAAGCCCTCACGGCGTGCAGCACCGGCAGCTGGATACGACAGCATGAGTGCCTCACGTGGGAAGTTCCAGCACGATATGCTGCATCTTGCAGCGTCCGAATAGATGCAGCAGAGAAATGCCTGTTTCAGTGGATTATACGAAATAAATCACCAAATGGTCTTGCCCCTGATAGAACCTGATCGCTGTAACTTGTTGTGCATTCTTCCTACACCACACATTAATTTTTAATGAAAGCATTTCAAAATAAAGTCATAATGTGAGTCATAAATCACAAAACGGTGGTAATAAACCACTTTGGTTTATATTAGCTCTGTGCAGACAATACTTAAGCCTTTCCACCATTAGCACGGAATATGTGAGCATTCTCCACACAACATTTCCTCTATTACTTCCATCTTAAATTGTGGAAATGTGGGAAGCAAAGCCGGTTCCAATCAACCTCTGGGTCACTATTTATTCTCTTAATTGAATGATCGTATGCTAACGAGTGAAGACTTTTAGCACTTTCCTGACAGCTGCAAAGTATTTTTCTGTGACTTAGAGATATAAAAACAATGCTGCCAGCCACAGCTGAGATGGCAAATGGAAACAGAACTGGGGTGGGAGTGGGGGGAAAGGCATGGCTAACTGACATGAGGGTTAGGCGAGAGTGAATATTACTGTTTTTTATTGTGTAGTACACAAGCAGACCAACAGACCCTGAAAGGCCACCTCTTGTTAAACGGAAGAGCCATCTTGTAGACCTGTAATAACTAATACAAATTTTGTATTTTAAATTGTGGTTTTTTGTATTCCTATAATTACTTTTGCAGCATGTGCTGAGCTCTGCTTCTTGTTGGTCTCTTCTGTGTACTATGGACCTTAACAGGATCTACAATACACAGTGATCAGGAGTAATTTGAAAGAAGACCTAAACACTGCACCAGCCCCTCACACAATACATGTATTTGGGGTCCCAGGTGCCTGGACACCTGCACGGTGCAACCTTTCATTGCTGGACTGGCTTTCCGGACACAGATCTGTTTGCAGGACATGTAACAGTCTGGATGTGTCCAGTGATGTAAGGCTGTCCTGACCAGAGCAGGGAATTATAAAAGACTAATCAAGACTATTACCACTCACCAGGAAACTCCTTTCTTTTAAACTTGGTAAGGTACCAAGAGCTGAGAGAATACACCTTCTGCTTTTGTCCAGTGCAAATGAAGCGTCAGCATTAGAATAAATAAGATAACTTGTACCCATCAACTAACACTTTATTAATTCTCAGGTTTCAAGAATTTACATAATTCCCTTGGCAACTTCCACAAGTGTTTTATTCTCTGGTTCCAAGCACGCAAGAATCCTGGGACCCATAACCCATGATGATCTCTTAATTGAGCAAAATGTAATTTCCGTTTAAAGTTATCCTTGTGTGCTTCATGACCCTGAGTAGTACGAAGTTTGCATTCACACCTGCATTCGCAAGCTTCTGAGGGACTTTGGGAAGGCTGGAGTATAAATTAACATTAACAATAAGCAAATATATAATTTCTGGGTTTGGAGAGGGACTCAAAGTATCAGCATCTAGAGGAAAGAACAAATAATATAAGTTTGAATATATGTGCTATGACTGCAGATTTTCCACAGAAGTTTTAGTTGCAGGTATTAATTGCAGAAATAGCTGTATCTTGATAAAACAATGTTTTGGTACATTAAGAATGCGTTTAACATCAGTCAGATACGGAAAACGCCGTATGTTAAATAATACGGAGTTAAATGCTGTGCCGTCTGAAGAGTTGTAGGGGTTTAAAGCATTTAGACTGCCCGGTCTAGTCCAGTGGAGCAGAGCTCGTTTCTGCACACAGAGAGCTCAGCCCAGAGGAGCTGGCTGTGCCCACCTGCCCACTGCCCCTCTGCCTCCGTGGGGTCACCTTTTCTGTCGATCACCTTTTTAGTCAGCCCCACTGAGGCCATGTCCTCCCCAGCCAGGAACTGCAGCAAGTGAAAGCTCTTGGACGGCAGCCCCTCTCGGACATAACTCTCCAGCCAGCTACAGGGTGTGGGCTCGTTAACCAATCACTTAGGCAAAAAAAAAATAAAATGAAATGGTTACAGTGATTTTATGACAAGTACTAAATGCAAAGATTGACAGAAAACAGGCTGCTCAGTGGAGGAGTTTGGCCATAAGACCAAACCTTCCCTTTCATGAAATGAAGATAAGGCGAGAGGCAGATGTGGCTGGAAGGTCCCCTAGGAATCCATCTAACCCACCCTTCAGGCTGGAGGAGTAGCACCTGCGCCAAGGCCATTTCCTGAGGGATGGTCTCAACCTGACTAGGTTTCCCAGCTTGTCCTGGCAGCCTGATCTGCTGCTTCTGTCTTACAGTGTCCAACAGGCATCTTTCCTTCTGTGCTTATTCTTCTGTCTGCTGTGGCAAAAAGCCTAGGAGAGTATTGGCTTTTTTGCAATAGCCTTGTTATGGATGTAAAGGCAATTATTGTGTCTTCCAACATCTGTCTCCTCTAGGGTAAACAGATCACTTTTTTTATTTTTTCCCCATGATCTTGAGATGATAATTCTCAACATGAGATCTCTTCTCAACGTTACTCTTCTCTGAACTCTGCTCTGGACATTTCTGTGTGCTTTGCTGCAGCCTGCCTCTTCCATTTCACCTGAGACGGAGAAGAAAAACTACTTCATTGTCTCACAGGCGCCACTGCATGTCCCAATACACATTTACCATTTTTGCAGCAGAACAATCCTAATGCAGAAACTCTCCCACGTGCTGTATTCCTTCGTTCACATATGAACTAAACACACCATGACTACCTGTGGAGACCAGAGGATATAGGGTTCTTTCACGGTATCACCCTCGGGTGCTGAGTTTTTGTCACTCACAACTTAAAATGAAGAGTTAGTTTCAAGAGCCTCAGTCAGTTGCTGTGCAAATCTTGGATGTTCAGCTCTACAAATGCCACTCCACCTTGTGCTAGGCTGGTGTCCTTACTGTTCTTCATACAAAGGCTTCTTTAAACGATTGAAGGAGTGAGTTTCCAAAGCACAGCGAGTACATCTGTTTGCCATTTTGAGAGCACCCAGTCATCAGGCCCAGCTCTGAATAGGCCACTTCAGCCCAGCCAGGGCTTTCCTCAATGGCATGGGCTCAGATTGCTCTGCGAGGAGGCAGCTCCAGCTCCAGGCTGGCGCCATGGAGCAGCTCTTCCTGCCAGGCACATTCACTGTGATGTGGATTTTCTCTGCACTGTGCATCAGGGGTAAATCTAGCTTACAGCTTTCCTGTAGTTGTAAATAGGAACGGAACAGACTCAACAGTGAAAAAAGGATAGAACAGGAGCTGAAAATGGGTTGTTTTTACATTAGGAGAGCAAAGTAGAAGGATGAGACTGCTGAAGTTCTTGCTTAAAGTTAGAGAACTCAGTGCTTCCCCTGAGCACTTGCCATCACTGGGCTAGGAAAGGAAAAGCCATACCTGAACTTGCTATTTTTCCTCATACACCATCCTTTAGAAGAGGCGGTGGTGACAAATCCATACTGGGTACTGGCAGGAACCAAATGTGGAATTCCTCTTTGCCCTCTTGACTTGGATTTCTTGCTGCAGCAGAAACTTAGTCCAAAGACCACTGTGAAGTGAACTGTAAGCTCCGTTTGGTTTTGGATCAGGTGTGCATAGTCATATTTTAAGTGTGTGTTATAGAGTTGTCAAACAAATAAAAATCACTTATTTTTTAGATGGTGGATATGAACCATTAAAAAACTTGTCATTTTCTTCAATGTGGACTTTAAATTACTGATTTAAATGCCAAAGAGTGCATACGTATTTTACAAAACTCCAAAGCTTCTTATATTCTAGATGAACATAGATTTCTTTCAGTGTGTTTTATCTGCCTCTTCTGTTAAAACTGTCTTAAGCAATACCTGATATGTAGCAGAAAACAATTTCAGTGAATACATCCCAGCACTGCTACAATTTTGAAGGAGGTTCTTTAAAAATATATATTTTCTCAAGATAATAATTTTGAATATGATTGCAGGAAGGAAATATATTAGCAATTAAATTATCGTGTTTTAGCACAACAAGCAATAAACTGCTTAACACTGAGCTCCTGTGAATTAAAAGCCGGAACAGCATTGGACAAAAGTCAAGGTTATGCTGACACATTTATTTCTCAGTAAATGAAGACTGTTTAGTTTTAATGCATTTGTGGTTAGCAATAGTTTCAAAAGATCAATGTAAATTCATTTTGAACTAGTAAATAATGTCTTAATGAGACTTCTGACAGCATGCTTTCACACCTTATGGTTCCTTACCTTTAAAAATGCCCAAAGGTGAACCTATTTTTCCTGGCATTTTACAATAAACAAATAACATCATGCAGTATTTTATGACTTCTCTCTGAAGCGTATTTGGGGGAACTGCAGTTTGGTTTTAACAACTACAGCACTGCGGTCGTTTAGTCCACAGTATGTTACTGTTCTTCTCCTACACGGGCTTAACTCTGACTCAGGGTAAAAAAGAAGTTAAGTGATCCCTTTTTTTTGGTCTGTCACATGAAGTAGCTTATATGAAACAAAGTGCAGGATTTTAGCATAAACCTCTGATGGTATCATGATGCAAACCATCTGCTGCGCAGAAACTTGCTGGTGTTTACAAAAGCACTCCCCCATTTTCTAACTAGAAACCCAACTTGGTTGCCTTGTAGGTCTGAGTCCTTCTACTGGTATTTAATAGATGCTGAACCAGACACGCAGTGAATCCATCATGGCAGGCACCAGGAATTTTCAACATGAGTCTGAGATGGCATTGCTCACAGGGGTCAGGCCACAAGCATGTGGTGCAGGTTGTCCCAACAGTTGTCAGACTGGTCTTTCTAACACAACGTGCCTGGATATGCAGAATTTGAGTCTTCCAGGAGGGCACATGTTTTTCAAGAGTGCGGCTTCACATTGATCTGTTTGTGAAGCCAGATGATTTAGGTTGCAACCCAGCAGCCCTCCCAGTGGTACCAGTGTCTTCCACAGGGCTGTTCACGTGACTGACTATGCATCTGCTTTCTGACTCAGGGTGCTCATTTGAGCCAACGCTACAGGTCTGAAGGAAAAACAGGAAACATAAATCTCACATAGATTTTAAGAAAGTTCTAAAAATACCTCCTAAGCTTACATATAATAGATTTTCAAAGTCTGACACCTTGCAACTTGCCAGATCTTTAAGGGAGTACTCTGGCACTCAGATATATAGAAATATTCCCCTTACTAATGATATCCAGCTCCCTTATTCTAGCTCTAATAAAGTAGCAAGAATAATAAACTGGATCTTAAAACTGTCATGTCCTTGTGACTGCTATCCATCCCTGACCTTGAAGTAACATAATTCAGAGGAAGGGATTGCTAAATCTGGCAGGAAATAAGTATTTCTTTGGCTCTCGTCTTCTGGTGAAGTCAGTTGCTATTTCATGCACTGTTCCTCAGGAGAAGCACACGTGTTCTCTGTTGGTCCCTCTGCTGGTTCCTACCCCCAGGGAGGCAAGATGGCGGCATTAAATTGAGCTCTTCCCAAAGCATCTGCACTCATTGGGCTACCAAAGTACTCTGAGGGGTTTATAAAAAGTTTGTGCTTTCCTGAACAAGGATGTCAGGGTGTTATTACAAATATTTTGGTAAGGTTCTTCATTGTCTTTAACAGATTTGTGATTGGGTGCCTGTCTTTTCAGGCAAACCATCCCAGTGAAGGCTGATGCTTATTGGAAGAGTGACCCAGAGGTAAGGTAGTGAAGGTTCCAAACTCAGCACATTAAACTGGGAATCTCTTGTGATTACTCATGTGTATGATATTTAATTTACTTCCTCGTTTTCTAAATGTAGTCATTTAGAATGACTTCCAATGTAATCATTCAAATCAGATGTATTTTAGAGGGCATCTTGAACAACCTTGGTAAAGGCTGCGAAAGTGTCTGAAGATCTTCAATAGATGAGTCTCATTGAAGCTCCACCTGACTCCCCAGGTCTTCTAGCTGTACTTGCTTTTGGGACTACAGGTTGAGGCATGACATATTCCTTGTAGGAAAGAATGAACTGTGAAGAAGTTAATAATACATATCTAACTTCAATTGAGTGGAAAAACAACTGGAAAGATTGTATAGGTGCAACTGTGTGAATACATCGTTTTGAGAAACAAAGCCTGAGACCAATCCTCCAAGCAGACCACCATCCAAAAAAAAAAAAAAAAAACCAAAAGAAAAAAGCAAAACTGGAAAGAAATGAATCAACCTAATCAACCTAGCAGGGAGAATTGAAATAGAGTCCATAAAACTTTACAAGGAACTTCTCCAAAAGTGTAAAGAGAAGAAAGTCTTGAAAAGTGATCAAATATAACCTGCACCAGTAATTATACTTAAAGAAAACAATTATCCTTCTCAAAGTGAAAAAGTCAAACTACCACCAGGGTGTTACAATAATAATAATGCATAGCAATTCCAGCAGTCTTGCAGGAGATTAAAAGTTAAACAGGGGAAGTGATGTGGAAATTCTGGGTTATTTACCTAGATTCATTTTGTTTGAGGGATTTTCTCCATTTGACCCTTAGCAACCTTTGCATGCAGAGAAGAATTAGGCTGTGTTTAAATTCCTTTTCACAAACAGTTGTGGGTTTTTTTCCCCCCAAAAAAATTCCCAACTTCTTCAGAAAACTATTCTTGAGAAAGTATGCAAATATACCTCTTGTAGTCTCTGCAAAGTTTTTTGTTCATTAACCCAATTTTGCATCTTAGATGAAATTGTCCAAGTATGTAACCAAAGCACTCAGTGACCAAAGTGGTATACAAACAGCATAAAACATTAAAAGAGATATTAAGCTATCAACTGGTTTAAATAAGTACAGAAAGCAGCCCAAGGAATGACCACACCCTAATGTGCCAAAAAGATCTGGCAGTATGCAACAGCAAGCTGTTTTGTTCAAAGGGAGGATGAGCCGCTACAAGGTCCAAAACAGCTTTTGTTATTTCCTTTCTGTTGTTTTCAGTGTCACCGATGACATCACGATGAAGACAACTGTCTCTTTCTCTGCCTTGATGTATCCTTGAAGCCCTTGCGCAGATTCTTTCCTGTTGGCAGGGAGGCAGGCAGGTGCTTGCACACTCAGCTCTACAGGCAAGGGTGCATGTAGGCACTTTGAGAGGAAAATGTTTGTCTGGCAGCAAAAGGGCAGAGGTCTTTTTGAGTGCTCGCTGGGGGTTCTGCTGTGTTGTCCACCTTGCCTGCAGGCAAAACGAAGCACCTGAATTAGTGATCCAAATGCTACTGAGCCAAGTCATACTTTCTGTGGACTTCAGTAGGCTTTGGACCAGCGCCTTTGTCCCTCTTAGTTCTCAAGACCTGCTTTTGGTTTTAGTTGGTTCTGTATGTTTTACCTGCATCTCTGGAGGCACACACACGATCCAAAAGGTCATGTGTTTTTAACAGCTTTATGACACTCCACCTCTAACCTTGACTCGTAGGGATGTAAGATTGTGAACCTGCCCCTGACTGTATAACTGGACCGTAGAGTTAACAAGACACCAGTGAATTTGCTAATGAACTTGCCCAGAAGGTACAGGAAAGGGTCAGTTCTGCACTTTCCCCGAGACAAATTGAACCATAAATTTTACAAGTTTTTGTTGACATTAATTGGGTTACACTTGTGTAAGAAATTCTTCTTTCTTGCTCATTTGTCTTGCGAGTTGTTTGAAGTGCCAAATATTTCTGCCATGCCAGTCATTCAGCCATGTGATTTCCAGGCTTAACAATTTCTCTGAGACACCACAGACTCAAACCTCACTGTAGTTTATTGCTCAATAAAAAACAAAAACTTCAGATATTTCACCAGACTGCTGTTCTCGGAGGGTCAAAGCAAAACTCCCATTTAAAGAAAATTTTCTCCCAGCCTCCTCCTTTTTTATTAGTCCTTTATTCACATCTCAGAACCACTGGGCCTTGAACAAAAGGCTCTTTTCAGAACAGTCACTTCTGGTCAAGATTAAGTGAAGTGATTTATTACATTTATGTAGTGTTAGGCAGTGATCATTCAGATGTTAAATTAATGGATGTTTCCTCACCAGTTCCTGTGGTACTGTTTATGTACCATTTGATCCAGAACACGTGAAATAATCCCCTCGCTAGCTCTGGAGAAAGAGTTGTCCTTTGTCACTGTCGTTAATCCCCAGCAGGGTGAGTTGCCATACCCAGACGCAGAGCGACCTGAGGGAGTTTTGCATTCAAGGTCTGCCAAAGGCAGAGGTGCTTGTGCTGTGCTGTGCTCTGGGGAGATTGTGACACTCCGAGGAGCCACTCTAGTGCAGAGGTACACAAATCGGTGAAAGACCCTAGGAAACTGGGGATAGAAAGGTTGAAGGTACAGAATTTGGGCGTGAGTACCCCACTGCTGCACATTGGCACATCGCTCATCCAGCTAACACCCCTTGGGAACTGCAGACTCATTCTTCAAGGTGTTGGAAAGATGCTTGCTGCAGGAAAGGAGATGCTGGAGGAGAAGACGGCTGTCTCACTCACTGGAGGCGTTGAGACATTTTCAGGAATGAATGTCTGCTGGGAAGAATACAGAAAGAACAGTAAATTTTAGCTGCAGTTCTTGCGAGAGAGATCCTGCATTATGTAGAGCCACAACCAGGAGGTTTCCTCAACTTCTGTAAGGACAGCACAACAGGACTTCTCCTGTGTACCAAAAGCATGGGAACACTTGAAGAAGTGTACTGAAGAAGTGTACTGGAAATAACTGAATTCTACCTATAGGAGAAAAGCAGCACACAGAGGGGTTACTTTTGGTTTTGTTGTTTTATTTGTCTTGGTATAAGCTTCTTTGTTAAAGCCAAATTCTCCAGTCCAATGTGCCAGACTCATAAATGTGTTTGCTCTTAACTGGAAAAGCATTGATATTCTGCCATCCTTAAAAAATGTGGGTTTCCAAATCTCTGTGATCTCTGTGCTTGTCAGGGCAGAGATCCAAGCAGAATGGTTTGGTCTGAGAAAAGATGACTAAGCGGTTTACCATCATGTAGCATCTCTCTGTATAAGATTTCAGCTCAAAAGGGTATGTTTAACAGTAAGTTGCCATGACACAATGATGTGCCTTGGAGAGATGTCCAGGGTAGTCCTAAACTAGCTAGCTGTGGTCCTGGTGGGCGTATGTTTAGGCTGATACAGGTTTCTGCTGGGACAGATGCAGCCTTGAGGAGGCTCATGGTGGACCAACCCTGGCAGAGTGCGGCACAAATATGGTTTCTGCTACCTGAGCCAGCTGTGTTACCTCTGTGTGGCACTGGGTGGTGTGATCAGATCATGCTGATTGGCTCATGGCCTTGCAGGTGTTTTGGCCCTTTCCTTCATCAAAGCCATTAAATAGAAATTGACTTTACGCATTACCTCAGGCTCTTCTCATTGAGCAAATTCACTTTTGTTGCGTGGAGCACCACGTGTTTGCCAGCGTGTCCGTGAGGCAACTGAAGCACAGGAGCTGTTATCCAGCGGTAAGTCACGTAGACAGAAATACATGTTTAAATACTCTGAATTAGGTTGGTTTCCTGACTAGCAGGGCAATGAAGTTGGGTGTGTGCTCAAATTTAAACATGTGGTTAAGTCCTATTCATGCCAATGAAATCTAAGCATGTGCTTAAAGTTGAGCAGTTTATTGAACTGTGGCAAAACTGAGCGGTCTTTGTAGAATTAATTGATCTATCTGAGCTACTTTTTATGTATGTGACCCAAAGAGAACTGTATGGCTTCTGTGTGATTTTTAAACATATCTTTCAGTTAAATCAAGGATCCAGACACAAATAGTAGTACACATTATATGGATTTATGACATTCCCTGGAGGATTCTGAGTCAATAAAGCAGTGAATGGATTACAAAGAGGCCTCTAAAGTGTTTGCTGGAATTTGCAAGGAATGAATGAATTACTGTTTGTTTTATGACTGGAAAACATCTTTCTATGGATGCTGCAGATCAGGCTGACTGACAGACATAACGTGCTTTTGCTGCACTTTGAACAACCGTATTTATTGTGTTAAGGCCATAAGTTGAAAAATAAAAAAAGAAGCAGAATGCCATAGTAATATACTGTTAAAATAGACTGGAAAGTAATATAGGTTCAACACAAATGATTATCGAGTACTCAGCACAGTTACTTTTCCTGCAGTAACTCACAGACTTCCACCAGGACCGATGCTCCATTATTACACAGATACATTGTACATGATGCAAGAATCTTGTACCACACATAAACCCTATCTAAAAGCCTGGTTTACATAGATTTAATTCAAAAGCAAGCTTAAGTTTTCTAAACAACTTGAAGAACTATTTCAGAGCCCTATGCAAAGCAGGATGTTTCACCTCCAGCTGGCATAGAAATGTTGTGTGTGGGTACAACCAAAGGCAAGACATAACAAGCAAAAGTTAAGAATGGGAAAAGCAAAGTTACTGTGAAAGTTGAAAGGAAAAGGAAGAAACCTCAGGCCTGTCCAACACTTTCAACAATGATGAAGGCCAGCTTCCTTTCTACACACATGGGCTTCAGAGCTCCTGACTGTCATTTGCCCTCTCCGTCCTTGCCATGCTAGTTGGGTGGACCTAAGGGACCTGGCATCGCTTGCCTAAAAGTCCAATAAGTTTTTGGGGCTATTTTGATCTCAGGATGGGGGAGCTCAAGTAGCAGGAACGCCAAGCTGCCCCCTCGCTCCTTGACAGGCTGCTGATGAGGAGACTGATGTTGCCCCCATGTCCCCTTGTCCCCTCTCTTGCCAGAGGCAATGAGGATGCTCTTTGCTGCTGCCTGGCTTGGCCATCCAGAGTCACCTGAGGGTGAAGAGTGGTCAGTGAGGGAGAGGTTAGTCCTCTGGCAAGATTTTTGCTTCTCTGAGGTATGGCTTATGCCACCAACAAGGAAAGAGCATCTAGACCTTGATTCCTGCCTTGTATTCAGTTTCTGGTCCTGGAAGCAAACAGAGACTCCTTGCTGTGATTTGACTGCTTGGCTTTTGCTCCGTTTTAAATTCTAAATTCTATACCAAATTTACCTGTGAAAGATTTCAGTGTTGTATGGTGCTTGCTAAACACAGACAGCAGTGTTAGCTACCTTGCAGCTGTCAAAAAGCAGCAGTCTGTTGAGCAGTGATCACATTCGGCAACCACAAGATGCATTCAGGGAATTGGTACTGTCAGCATTTGATATTAGCACTCAATGGCATAACTATAATAATTAATACATAATGATAATGCAATGGCTAATGAAATTAGTAATGCAATTACTATTAATACTTTGCAAGCCTACCTAATCACTTCCAAGGCACCCACTGTGTTGTGTTGGGGGGTTTTAAAGCACGTGTCTCCTCATTCTACAGGGAAACACAACTTTTGTCGACTTTGAAGAATTAGGGATAGGATTGTCAAAGGAGGGAAAAAGGTAGTGGAGAATAACCACAATAACAAATATAAGGAAAGAACTGGAGGATCTGCGTTTCTGATTTCATGAAGTTATTATCATCAGCAATGCCAGCAAATACATGTTCTAGGTCACTTAACTGAATGGAAAACATCCAACAAGACAGCCGAATTAAACGAAAATAGAGGCTCTCTACCTTGAGTTCAAATAAAGCACAGACAGTAGGCGGCAATGGAAAGTCCATTAAATTTTAATTTGTTAGTCATTAAAGTATGCCATTCATTTGTAATATTACATGGCAAGGAAGCCCAAGTACAGAAGTGTATGGCTTACTGTTCTTAATGGTCTTCTTTTAAATTTCTGTCTGTGATTATGATCAGTTCTTTCTTATCATCCATGAAATTTATGAACCAATTTATTTCATCAGCTGAGTGGAAATATCAGATAATGCGATGCAATAAAAAGTAGATACTGATTTTAAGAAATCAGTGTGTCCTCCATGGTCTCCTGTGAGAAGAGCTAGAAGAGAGCACCTAATTACTTCAGCAACATTAAAAACAACTGCAACATAATGGCGTATGGAACCATTTAATCAAAATGGACACACAACGCTCTTGTAATTATATGAAAAGGTCATGGAAATCATCAATTTAGACGAATATGATGTGAAGAATATGACTTAAAACTTCCAGTAAAGCTATCTCCTGGAGATTATTTGAACCACAAAAAAGTGGTTTGTATTTCCAGTTTAATAGCTGAGGGCACAATGCCATACTGTGTGTTTTGGCTTGTGAGATCTCAAAGCAGAACTTTCTTAATTGGAACTGCTCAGATACACAGCATGGAGGTTCATTTCAAGTAACATACCTGCTGCTGGAAAATATAACTGCCTACAATTTAATTATATAGGAGCTATACTCTGGCTTTTTGATTGGTCCTGTGAATTTCTCCACAGAGCTGAAACCTCAATTCATCTGTTTTAGCAGAAGCAAAGGAAAAGTGAACTGCTTTCAATTTCCTTTTTAGTATGCAGTAATGGATGATTTCCAGATCTAGAGAAAAAAAAAAACCACTCCAGCCTATACCTGGGGGTAACCTGGTTCTACCAGGTAATATAATCTGTTTTCCTTGCTGCAGATGAACAATGATTGACCTTGACATCTCAATTTTGGGCAAGACAATGGAGCAGGAAGAAAATCTGCTCCTGGAAAGTGGTAGATGCTTTGAAGTGAAAGCGAAATACACATTTATGTGAATATCAGGATAGGACCAATTAAAGTGTAGACATAGGGGATATTTTTACATGGCACAAAAAGTACTGTGCCCGTACCAAAGCCTGACATTGCCTGGACACTGGAGAAAGAAAATAGCAGTATTGTAATTTGCCCATGCTATTATTGGGTTTCTCTGTTGAGCTGAGGATCCCATGAGGATGGCCTCATTAATGCAGCTGTTTTGCTTCTGGTAGCTGTTTGGAACTAGCGCTGGTATCTTTGCACAGGCTTTTCGCGTGCTCCGCTTGGGCATGTGTGCACTTTATGGACACGTCCCTGGGAGCCAAGAAAGATGTGGTTACTTTATAACCTGATCTTTTTAAGCAGAGTCTCCAGCCCACCGAGACTGCCAAGGAGCATTTACAAACCTGGTGGATAACAACCAGCCCCTGCTCTGCTTCTCACATGCGCCTTTCAGCCCATCAGCTCCCGTCCATGTCACAGGAGTTGCTGAGCAGGTACCAAGGGATGTCTCTGCTTCTAACACCACACTTAATATGGAAAAAGGGGGCCCTGGTGCCATTTCTGGAGATCTGTAGCATTGCCCCTCAGTACATGGGTGGGAAAAGACACCCCATGGCCACTCACGTGCTTGGCCCCGAGGCGAATCCCTGGGCTCTGGTGTGGTGCCTCACTGTGTCGTGCCAGAGAGCTTGGCATGTGGTGTGCAGTCCCCGCAGCTGGGAATCTGGGGTTAATCCACAACCAAAATGAGATGAAACGGCACAAGTGTGACAGAACAGCTCTTTTGATATACTTATGTAGAGAGGATACCTTATCTGTGCCTAGATACAAAAGAGCTGCTTTAAAACCTGGTTATTGCCATGGCCCACATCACCATATCCAAAGCAGGTGAAGGAGGTCTATGCACTTCTGGCTCCAGGAGGGGAAAGCGTGGTGAACAGATTGGCTCTTCTTAGAGGGGAGAGAGACAGCATTTGGACCATACTGAGCAGACCAGTTTTGCTGGAAGATATCACTTTAATAATCTCTAACTTGAATTACAAAGTGAAAAGGGGGAAGTTAAATTCAAATATGAAAAGGAGCTGAAAAATCCTACAGATGCAGTTTCATTTTAATAATAAATTAATAATAAATTAATAACAATAACAAATTAATAAAACCCCTACATTTCTTGCCCTTTATTATATTGACTTGAATTTGTTTTATGGGGTATACAGTCAAATATGGCTCTGTGTCTGCTAAGAGCTTTGATAAATGTAAGCCAGTTAAACCTTTTGAAAGAACAGATTTTTAAAATATTAAATAAATAGGAAGGGAAGATATTTGCCAGTATATCAGATTTTAGTTATTCTTTATTATTAGGCATTTATTTTTTCGAAGCACATGGTGCAAGCAAGTGAACCTACTTGGCCAGATATGTGAGAGATAAGAGAGTCAAGCATATATTTCTCATTTGAAGAGACAATTGTCAGTGGATTTATGAAAACTCTGAATTACATAAAACAAATTCACAGCAGTACGAAGAAAACTTGACTGGGCCATGTAAAACAACAATCTAAAGTGACAACTTGTTATAGAGTAGGTGATTAGGCCATTTCAGAAAATGAGAAAATGTAATAATTGTCCAACAATCAAATGGCTAAACCTAACATAACATTCACCCCCATTCTTATTAACAGACCAAAACTGAAAGCTCCCAAACCCATAATAAGGCAACTAAATGAATTTCCCTAGCCACCCAGCAACTTCTCCTGTACTACATTTTAGAGAGGATAAATCATTGTGGTAGGGTCTTCTGGTGCCTATGAAGGGCTCAAAACATTTTCTGTCTCTCACGCTCACACTCACACTGACGCTGCGGGCTGTGCCTATGGCACTATATCCCCAAGGACTGATGGCAGAGTTTGGCTAATTTGCAACTGGTGACTTTTTGGGAGCCTGTGATGAGGTTACTACCAGACAGCTCTGACCCTTACAGCTCACTGAGGCACCGGCTCATGACCCTCAGATCTGCATCAGGCATGATCATGGTGGAAGACCACAAAACCATCAGCGGCAATTTTTGCACTGGTGTGTGTTGCTGTACTTGAATCATGTGGCTTTTGCACAGCATGGAATTTGCCCAGCCAAATTCATGCTGTGCCTTATTCCCTCCACAGGGGTTAGAGACTGCAGGAAGGAAGGGCACAGCCAGCTGCTATAAAATGGCTGTGGCCAGAGCAGGGAGCGGGTGCTGGTCCTGGCCCAGGGGGTCACTGGGATCCCGGGCAGGCTGATGTGTCTGGGTGTACTTGCTGTGTGTCTCATGCTACCACTGTCCTTGACTGCCTGCGCGATGTGAGGTTGTTGAGCCATTGCAGCTGGATTAGGGCTCCCTGACCATGGAGCCAGGTGAGTCCCCTGTCTGCTGCGTGGGGACCTGAGCCCAGTAAGGGTAGATGGTGGTGAGGATTGTTCTATTCCCCTCTGACAGAAGTTGGTAGCATCGCAGGCATCATGTACCACATTGCAGCAGCAAGTCCATCAAGGTCTCTAGTTTTACTGTAATAGTGGAAATAGAAAAAATCAGGGTTACTTCTTTCTGCATGTAAGTAGCTTTTGCTTTTCCTCTTTCCCTCAGCTCTTTGTCTCTCCTTCCTGTAAGCAGGAAATTTCTGCTTTTATTCACATGTCCAGTCATGCAAAATACTTTTAATGTCTCCCTCTCTCTGTCTGTGTGAGTCTAGTCACTCATTGGAACAACTCAGCTGCATTTCTATCTGGTTTACAGGACTTGCTCTCCTTCTGCCAGTCTTTCAGCTGGGGCTTTCAGGGCTCTCGGGGCTCCCTGCCCTCCAAGACCAACATCTGCTGACTTGTTTTGAGGTGCCCTGATCCTGGGAGCACCCTTTGGAGAAAAGACCCAGGTAATTCTGTAACATTGAGAAAGGCAAACAAACACTGAAATGTTGACTGGGCTTGCCCACCCTTGGTGTGCCTGGGAAGGGCAGGGCTCTCTCGCCTGGCTGGGGTGGGCAGGGGCACTTCTGGATGTGCTGCAGCATCCTCAGCTCCATCCCAGAGGTGTGCCAGGAGGAGGATATGTGCCTGCCTGCTGGTGCACCTGGCAGGTCACGAGCTCTGTGTGCTGCAGCGTGTCTGGTGCCATCACACGCTGCGCTGCCAGCAAGCAGGGATGGGAGCAGAGGTGTTGATATAGCTGATAAGGAAGTAATCTCTCGTTGCTGCAGCTTCATCTGCTGTGCTTATCACATGAGGCTGCCAGTTCGAGAGGCTCCTGCTGCCTGTTTCCTGTGGCTGTGAGAGTTGTTGAGCACCACAGGTCACCTCTCAGATTTGGTTCTTGTTCCTTCAGCACCATTAAGGAGATGTGATGGAGCAGTGAAACTGTACTACTGGTGTGTATCTGTGCTATTGCTCCTGCCCCTGCACCTGGATATGTATGGAGAAGGCAGACTCCTGGAGGACTGCCCTTCTCCCCATCCTCTCCCCACATGTCCCAGCCACCAGAACTCCCCTGGGAGCATGGGGTCTTGGGGTTCTTCTGGCAGCAGGGCTGGGTAGCTCCCAGCCCTGGAGTTTTAGGTTGCGGGTTGCCAAAGCACAGCCTCTCCATCAGAATCAAACATCTGATGCAGATTGTTTCAGTACCCTCTGGTGTGCCAAGCCACGCTGGCATTCCTCTTGGCATCCTGTGCCTCTCTACAATCAAAGTCTGGTTTCTGAAATTTGCCTCGGCTCTGATGCTTGCTGTAGGTAGGCTGCCTTGGGACAATCTGCCACCAGCAACCTCTCCCATCTTCTGCTTCTTACCCTGCAGCCTGATCTCCCTGAATGGCCACAAGGGATCTGTCTGTGTCCCCTTGCAGCTCTCTGGTCTTCTTCAGCCACCTCGCTGAGTGTTTTTCTGTCTTCTACAGCCAGGAGGACGAATTTATCCCACACAGATAAAAGGGCTGTTTGCAGCCCCCGGGAGGGGTGTCTAGGTAATAAGACTGAGGGGGTGTGCGCTGTTCCCTGGTGCATGGGGTAAGGATGTGGGGTGTGGGGGATGCAGAGCCTGCTGGGACAGTGCCAGAGTCATGCACAGGGCAGATCAAGTCAGTCCTGTCAATCTGGTCTCTACCACGTACACAAAATAGCTACTGGAAATAGCTGTAACCATGCTCAGGTACTATTTCTAGGATCTAGCGGGGTGGCTTCAGCATAGACCCCAGGAGTATACTAATAACTGTGCAGTGCAGAAAGTCAGAAGGCTACTGCCTCAGATGAGAATGTGGTCCTAACCTTATTTAACAGCATAAACACGTACTCCATCTGTATATATACTAACAAACAAGACAGACACAGGGCACAGGCTCAAGCGCTAGCCTGTGCTTTGTTTCTATTCATTAACTACTATCAAACACTCTCCTCAGGTTTGGGCCTGTGCCAACCAGCACTTTCCTAGAGCAAGGTTTGGAGATAGTATGTCCCTTCTCAGTCCAGATATAGCCACTCTGGTTGGGTGGAGAGAGCATGGGGGAGGAAGAGATTTAACTGTATAGATGTAACTTACAGTTCCCCCTAGCCTCTGGGCCAGAAACCAGCCCTTGTCTTTGTTTTATTCACTAGCATGAACCTAGCCAGACAGGATCAGCCCCTTCCTTTAAACATACTCAGCAAAGAATTAGTTGGTAATCTGCTTGCATGACTGAAAACAACTGATCTCCTCAAACAAACAAACAAAACCCTCTTAAGTTAAAAGAACTTTATTAAGGTTGCAAAGTCAAGCCATCAGAAATTAGCTGTTGCTTGAGATGAGGATGCTTGTGCAACCTTTATTTGCAGCCTTTATGTGCTTGCCTTACGACAGTCTTCAGTCACTGTCTGCATACTATTTTTTCCACCCAGCTTCTGTTTTCTTCAGTGCACAGGACGGGCTACACACAAATAATGACAAGTCCTCTGCATAATGTGTGATTCCAGGCTTTACTTGTTGCACAATGTTTAAAGCCTGCTCGGAAGATATGGCTATCAGTTTCCTCACTGCCTTTCCTGTGGTAGACACCAGTACCCTATGCATGCACTTCACAAACAAGAGTGATTTTTAACTCCTAGTTCCCTGATGAGGGGAGAGGGCATAATACCCTTGTTTTACAGTTGCAGAACATCTAGTGGATGTTTGGATGTTTCTTTTCTAAGAGGCTGAGAATTTTATTTTTCAATCTTTTTAACACTAACACCAACATGCAAGAACAGATGCCATTTGACTTTGATTGTAGTTATGAGTTTCAACATTTTGGCAAGTCAGACCATAAGGCTGTAGGTTTGGCATGCAGAAAATAAGGAATGCATGACCTCTCGTGATAAATCCGCAGACCTGACATCGTGCAAGCAACTGTGGGAGAGGCAAAAGCAGAATTCGTCTCCCCCTAGGCGGCAGTCCGGCTTTTCTGTTCCTCCAGTCCCTTGACTCATTGGCTTCATACTTTCCAGACTCTGCAGCAAATAAAGCAGAAGTACTTCAGATTTTATGTTACTTTGCCACACTGTCTTGATTCGTGCCCAAAGCAGGTGTCCTCCTTTCATTCAGCAAAGCACAGTTGCTGTGGTAAAGACCATGGAATGAACATGCCAGGTCTGTCTGGACCCTAACCTAAATGCAAACCTAGGTCTTGCTTTTTAGATCTGTAGGTAAGGAGCTGGGTGGGGAGTCATCCTCCCCACCAATTGTACTGAGCAACCTGGACTTCTAATCCAATTTCAAAACCAGACTTTCTTGCTCAGACCTAGATTTCTCTTACATAATCAGATAGTCTTAATTACAGCAGCCCCTAGTTTCAGAATGCTTGGATTTGCAATATTACTGTTATTCCTGGAAGGGGAGAGAATAAAAAGGGATACTTCCTAGTCCTTGGAGGTGGAGGCGGGGGTAGAAGGAAGATGTCTGTGGACTGGGACCTTACTCTGGTTTGAGAGCAGAATTGAAGTGTGTGGAGCTGATGCAGAGAGCTCCTCCGCTGGGGCTTGTGCAGTGGCTGTTAGCAACACCGGCTAACAACCCCTGGCAGGACAAGCAGCTGGGAAGGACAAGAAGAAACACACTTCGTTGAGGCACTCATGGATGTTTATGAACAGCAGGGAAGTGGCTGAGGCTCTTTCAGGTCTTTGAGGGAAGCAGGGTCCAGTGAGCCCTGCACATGCTCTGCGCAACCACCTCTCCTGCCCTGTCCCCTCCACCCTGGGATTTTCAAAGCTGCTGCTTATCTGCCCCAGATAATGTCAAAGCTGGTACAGCTACTCACAGGAACACAATTGGGAAAACCCGGGCCCTTTTGAAAATACTGTCCTCTGAATACAAAGATCAAGCAGGGGGAGGTCCAGGGAGTCACTTTTCCCTCCAGTCTTTGGTAAACATTTTTTGTTAGTTCTAAAAATAAAAATGCTTTAGACAGCTACCTAAGCAATCCAGACTCAACAAGTATCTTTATTATATGAAAATAAAGAAAACTTCCTGCATGTGGTTTGCTTTCAGCTACCACTATCTGTTTAACAGACACTGAGCTAAGCAAGAAAAGCACAATAAAAAAAGCAGATTTATGTTAAACTTCTTTCATAACACAGGACAGGCATTTTCTTTTCTCTCGTGACCTTAGAAGTTCCTATGCTCTGTTAATTGCTGATTTGTCATATGCATTCACTGAGGGGCAAGGACATGGTTGAAAATAAGTTTTCTGTGTTATGTATTTGCCACATAAGAAAATAGTGCTTCAGATTTAAACCATGTAGTGAATAGAGGCTGACTGATGAGACTAGCTCTCCCACAATTTAGGTATTAGAAGATGCGCCTGATATCTCACTTGCAGGTCAAATCAGACTTCACAAGGTCAGCTGCCACTCCTGAATGCTGCCTGTCCCACTGCAACTCTGCCTGGTGGCAACCACTCACCGCTGGAATTTGTTTCTGAGCATTACAGTACAGAGCTCTTGGACTGCCTGCCCTAAAGCAACTGTGGCCAGACAAAGGCAATCTTTTTTCACATAGAGCAGAATCCCAAGCCCTGTGAACTTAGCTCCCTCTGTTTGGCGTTACTGATCCGTTAGTCTAAATATGGTACATGGCAGTTTGATGGAAATCATTTCCAGTAAGAGAGGATGTTTCCTCAGCAGTTTTCAAGCTGGCTCTGACTCAGGCATTCTCATGGGAGCCCATTTAACTGGTCATTAGGGAGACAGCAAAAAGGCATTGAGGAATTTCGTAACAAAGATGTGTATCCTGTATGAAAGACCTCCTGAGAATCCTCCTGGCCATTGGCTCTGTGCATGCTTGAGAGATTTTATTAATGCTGCTGAAAAAGTATTGCTGAAACTGATCTATTATTTGTGCATAATTTTAAAGATGCTGTATTGTACGTGTTCCAGCAATGTGATGAACCACTGTGCTTGTAAAATGCTGTGCTCAAACAAACCATAATTAAATGTTTAAAGTCGATTAACACCCTATATTGCAACACACTAATCGATGGTGGAAGGGTTGCAGTTACTAAATGAATAACGGGAAGAAACATCCAGAATTTGCTAAGCAAAGTTTTCTCACAAGCTAGGACAAATATGTAAAGCAAATAGCCTATTTGAGAAAGTAAAGGTTGTGAATCACACTGACAAAAGCCGTAAGAGACAAAATAAGTATTCCTTCATAACACACACTCTCTAATTTATGCCTTTTTATGCATATGTGTTTCAAGGCAAATTTTTCTGGATTAGCAGTGCTGGAGAGTTACTAAGGCTTCAATCCTGTAAAGTTCCTGAATACTTAGATTTCTTTAGGTGTCATGGCTGGACCCACTGACTTTACAAGGATTACTAACATATTTAAAACTGAGTCACATCCCTAGAGTTTCATTGGACTGAATCTAGTAGCTGGCAGAAGGGTGGGTGCCACAGGGGCACAGAGTTTTGTTTTCCGTTTCAAGTCATCCAGATTGTGGCTGCTCCTGACCCCAAAATGCCCCAGCATGGAAAGCAGCAGGCCAAGCGACAGATGTCCTGCTGAGGTGCTTCTGTGGATTTGGGATGCCCCAAAGTCCATTGTCCTCTCTACAAGTCTTAGGCAATCCAGAGAGATGAGGGCATTGTGGGTGAGCAACCCATAGGGGGATCTTTTCATCCAGACCCCGACACTCATGCAGAGAGTAAGAGGAGTAAAAGGTCTCCCTTACTGATCCATCTTTACAAGGCTCAGGCTTTAGGCGGGAGTTTTCTTCCCTTTCATTTGGAGACCCACTGATTTTTATCACTAATAGGAAGACTGTTTGTTGAATGTTTAGTGCCAAGCCAGACTGAATCACAACCATTTTCGGCTTTCCTGAATAAACAAGAGCTGTCATGAGTGAAAACATGTTGCCTAAGTTTTGGCTTAAATGCCTATGGCATTGCTAGTTTGGTTCCTGGCCGTGTTGGGCTGGTCCCTATATGCAGGGATAGGGATGCCTGGGGAAAAAAGCCTAGAAAAGGAGCAGAAAGGCACAGGAAAAAAACACACACAGGACAGAGGGAGAAGGAAGTACGGATAGATGTGCAATAAATTTTGTAAAGTATTGTAGTGTACAGGTGCTCTGCACTGTAAAGTAAGGCATTCCATGGCTAATCGGCTCCTTAGTCTTGCTAGTCGAGGGTCTCTGAGAGAGAGGGGCATTGATCTTACAGGTGAAATTCCAGAAAACTTTACATCAGGCAAATATGACAGAATTTTCTCTGCTCTCAAAATTTCCTTTCCTTGGATAGCTGGATGTGTCTACTCCAACACCTCATCTCTCTGATGATGCTCTCTGTAGTTAAAACTAGTTAAAACTGATGCTCTCTGTGCTATTAAAACTCCGCATGCTCTTGTTATTCATCTGAACCTGTCTGATGTCTTTCTCCTTCATGCTAAGCTCTTGACCTCAATAATATCTCATGGCCAAAAGATCCTTATCCTAATAATGTCCGCAAAAAAATTTTTTTTTAAGCTGATCTAACTGTTTAAGTCTCTATTTTAAGCTATTAAGCCTAGTCTAGCATTACCAATCCGTAGCTTTTTAGAGAATCTTACCAATGCACCTTAGCTAAGGTATCCCTGTAGCCAAATTTAATATGTAAAGATTTAGCAAAACAAACTTGCTGGTACTTGTTTTGAAAAAAATTCCTGCAATGAGAGGCATGAATTACACATAATTATTGACCCTGCAGTGTAAATACTGATGATAGGAAGCTTTTAAAATGTACGTTATTAAACCAGTAGAGTGTTTATAGCTATAGAGACATCAGTGGTTTAGCAATTAAATGCATATTTATGAACTCTCCTAAATAGATATTATTAATCAAAAAATTTCAGTTTTAAGATAATTTAAAAAAATACTTTTCATATCTAGGACACTAAATTGTCTATGAGCTGTTATAATCTTTAATTTAAAACTATATAAATATCTTCCATATAACAGCTTCTGTTAGAGCCTGTTCCAAAGACCTTAAGTGAATGTAAAGTCTTTCCACTAACTTCAGTCAGCTTTGAAAAGACATTTAATCTCCTGCCGGCATTACCTGCTCACCATTAACTGCTCTGGCGTATCCGTGCTACTCTTCTGGCCTTTACAGAGGAAGGAAAGGGATGAGGAGTGTGATGCCAAGAAGGATTGTGTACTTTATTTAACACCATTATCCTGATGGCACTCAGCTTGTTTCTTGCTTTTGCTGTTGGTCACTGATGATGTGTTGTGTGAGTGATGGAGAAAATATGGAGTGGTTTTCAAATCTTCAGTTGGAGGTCGTGGTTCCATGTTGCAGTAGGTGCAAATCTGGTGAGGGCGTGCAGAGCACAGGGCTTGATATAGCTCCAAAGGGTGGGCTGGACCATAGGGAAGTAAAGACATAGGGAAATAAAGGGAGATAAGTTGGATTATGTTGGCAGGTAGGAACAGTATATGGGACCAAAGTGAAAGGAAAGGCATTTATCCCCTTCTGGTATTGTGCAAAGTTAGTATCTCATTCAAATCTTTGTCTTAAACCTGATGTTCCATCAAAAGCATGAAATCAAACACACTGATGGTGTCCCTAGTTGGCATTTCATCTGCAGCCATAGGTAGTAATTTAATTTCCCAAATTATCATTACAGAAGGAGTTATACTCTGCTATACTCGCTGGTCACAAATGGCAGAGTTATGAGATTGGTTTGAACTTCAGAGGTGGATTTAGACTGAGACAGAGAGTGGCAGTCTGGAATTTAGGTCAATTAAAAAAAATAATTAACCACTTAAAAGTCCCCTTCCCTACCACTCAGTTCTCCTGTTTGTACTGCTACAGTTACTTAGACATGTCAGGTAGGTCAGGAGGAGATGGAGGTGAATACATGTGCAGAGAAATCACGGGATGCTGATCACCTGAATTGCGAAAGTAACTTGTTCGAACTAAAATAAGAGCTGCTGTTCTATCTGGGTTCAGGATTCGAGGAACCTTTTCTGAAACCATGGTATGTAAGTAACCTCTCTTGTTCTCTTACCCTGTCACTCTCTCACCTTCTGCCTCTGAGTTTCCATGTGGTGGCGCAGCTCGATGAAGACTATCAGCTCTGATTTTCAGCCAGGTAACTTCTTCTGAGAGTCAGAAGGGTACTGCTTACCCCAGCCACCAGGCCTTCATGGGTCTTGCCTGGCCACCTGGAATTCATTGTCTGCTCTTCTGCTGATACGCAAGAAGACAGCCTGGACAAAAAGTCCAACTATTTATTTACCTCCAAGCAGATGGTAGGACTCAATTTTGGATGAACTCCTGTCACCTGCTGTAGTGCCTGAGCAGCTCTGGGTCCTGAGCCGTAGTTCAGCTGCCTACCATGCAGAAGCAGGATGCTTAGTGCCCAAGATGGAGGGAATGAGGAGAGAAAAGCCTTGAAATAGTTGTGATCTTTGGCTACCAGCCAAGGAAGTTTAGCTATCTTTGGAAGAGAGGAAGTTCGAATAAATTATCCAAGTTGTTGTAGAGATTATGACTCCCTCTGGGTCTTCTCTGGGGAAGGTGATGATGGGAGAGCTCGGGAAAGGAAGCTGCTTAACTCTGACAGAGGGGAGGCTTGCACGCAGCATTGGGCCAACCTGACAAAACCATCCCACAAGAAGTGTGTGTAGTGGAGACACCCAGTAGTGTTTGTTTTTGTTGGCTCTGCATGTGTGGTCCTCAAATATGGCAGGAGATAGTGCCAGGGTACAGAAAAAGGGCGACAAATGTTACTGTGGCTTTCTGCCAGCTTTTTGCCCTGTTGCCATTGAGGGACTTTCTGGTGTCAGTCTCTGAAGAGCCAGAGAATGGGGCAGAGCTCAAGGCCTAGCTCTAACCCTGGCACCTCTGATACTGGGTTGGAAAAACTCTATATCCCTAGATAACAGTGTGCAAAACTTCTGCAGTGAATTTGGAAAATCACTCCTCTGACATGCGAGGTGCCCCTGTCATCTCACTGAGTACCTAACATAGATGTTTGTTGCAAGTGATACTTTAAATGCCCCAAACACCAACGCTTCAGTTGCTCATGTGGGAAAAAGAGCAGGACGGCTGCCAAGTGGTCTCTCTGAACTTCTCTTCGGTTCCGGGAGGGGGAGGTATGCGAGAGGGGATGCCAGGAGCCTGCTCCCCGTCCCCTGGAGAGGGGACCGGCTGGGGAAGCCCTGGGGCTGGGGAACAGGCTGCCCTCTGCTAGACGTGTGCGCAGACCCTGCGTGCAGCTTCTCATCTGGGTGACTCACAGGAGCGGGGCTCGCTGTGTGGGCATAGCTTCGGCGGTGTATCATTGCCATCCCCCCCTCCGTCCCTGGGTGGGTTCCGCATGGAGAGCACAGATGGAGGAATTTCTTTCTTTACACAGTGGGTGTTAATCAACATTTTGGGAAATGCAATTACAGGTTCACAAGCTGTGGAAACCTCTGGGTTTCCCACACATGGTCGGTATGGTCATCGTCCATGGCTCAGCTTTTTCATTAGCTGCCAGGGACACTTAACCTCTCACAGTGTCTGCATGAGACTGGGAATGTTTTCTGAATGACTAAGGTGCCAGCCCTGGAGGCATACATGTACATTTTGCAACAGCCAGCGCTAGGATTTTCCTGAGAGAATCAGGAACGCAGTTTTTCTGGGAGCCAAACTCTATTAGTTTTTTGTTTTTTTTTTGAAAATCCCTGCCTTTTTGTTACTAGCTTTCCAGCTGAGCATGTTAGACTCCTGGCACCACTGCCTTACTCTGCTGCATTACTCAGCTTTTGTGCTGCCAGACTGAAATGTCAATGCAAGTAACTGTCAGCCTCCCAGGAGGCGAAATGCAGAGCACCATTCCCCCCTCCCTAGGTAAGCGGTTTCAGGATACAGCTCGGTCAGTTACGAGAAAGGTTATAGGATCTGTTGCCTGAGGTAGCGAGGGGCTGGACTTGCCAATACACAATGCCCTTCCCAGTCCTGAGTTCCCAAGAACACCCTGGATGATGTGGAAAAACAAGGTTTTCCTATTATGTGCACTTTCCTGTGGTGTTCTGCTAAATTTTATCCCTGTTGCCATTTTTCCGCATTCCTACATGGCTGTGCCCTGACTGCTACGTCCAGTGAAAACCTTCATTATCAGAAGCTGTAATTCACCTACCAGCTCTCGGAGGTCACCACTTATTGGACATTTATATCCTGACCTTAAGGCCTCACCTATACAGAAAGGCTGTACTGCTCTAGCCTGATTGATATAATTAGAGTGCAACAATCTCTAACTTTCCACCACTCCTTGGTGCAGATGCAATCACGCAGCCATAAAGATGTTTATACAAATCTGGGTTATTCTTACAGAAAAAGCAGAGAGTGTTTTACCACAACAAGGTATTTTTATTTCAGTATAACTACATCCCCACCGAGCCTTACGCTGATTTAATTAGGGCTAATTTTGTACAGAAGTGGATGCCAGAAGGAGCACGCTGAAACGCTGATATGTGGGGGCAGACACATACACAGAGCTACTGTCTATGTCTTACCCGTGTTCCGATGTGGCAGTCCCACTTGTGGCAGCACAGACCAGACCCTGTGCGAGAAGGAGGTCGTATTGCCGACTGAAATAAACGTATGCGTACAGAAATTGTGTTTAGGCAAGGCGTATAGTGTAGCACAACTTATTTTCTATCATTTCCTACTCTTCGGAGGTTGGACTGCCCTGCTGTAAGGCAATCCTGTCAACAGCCAGAAGCATAAGGTACATGAGATGACACGTAAGGTTTGGTCTAAGAGATGAAATATCAAAATTATTCAGTTTAAATAGACACTTCAAGAGAACAAGCTCCTATGAATTGACGCTTCATGGTCTGAAGTGGCTTTAGTATTTCAATTCATTTTGAGGGATTTGGGAGAAAATGGCCCCTGTGTCTGGAGAGAAACCTCACACTGACCTCACCCAAGAAATCTGGATGCCTTCTTCCTGTTTTAAAGGAGCAAATAAGGATGAATCTAGATGAAGTGGCCAGCAAAACTTCAAGCCAAGTCAGTTACAACATATCTGCAACCACAAGCCAATTAGGCCTGCCCTGGGGGTTTAATACAGTGTGCTAGACAATGCCAGTATCTGAAAGTCTGTAGTGCTTTCTAGTCCATGCAAAAAACCAATTAACTGAAAACAAGGTAAATAACAAACATGTTATGTAATATATTTTTGAACATGTAATATTCATGCCATTTCTCCAGGGCACCTCAATTCCAGGATGAGACAAGACTTTATTCAAACCTCGCTGACAGTAAAGCACTTTTTAAAGGAATGGGGATGTCTGGCAGAGCTTCAGCAGTCAGAAACTCCTTGGCTGCGTGCAGCCGTACCCTGCCTTACTGACTCAGATGCTGATCCTGAGGTCCGAACCAGCTGCCCCTACAAGTTAGAGCAGCCATAGGCCTGCTCTGCCAGCTTATTTATCAGCTGGGAAAGTCCCATATGGCCCATTTCATATAGGCTGGCAAGGCCTAGCATCGTCAGGGTGTGTTTTTTGCTTTGTGTTCATTTTCTCTGTCGTGATGGGCTTCTAACGGGGAAGATGGGCCAAGTAAATTTGGCTTTAGCCAAACATTACAGCTGGCTGCTAATGACTGGTCTAAGGAGCTACAGTTCTGCTCTGGTGGCACAAAGGGATTGCACTGGAGATCAATGACGTGTCTAATAATAATAACTTTTAGACAATTTTTAGGTCTTCCAATAGCAGTATTAAAATGCAGGCTGTAATAATAGCAGTCATAATTTCTTTTCTGTTGTCCTTAAATGCGATGGGAATGTGCAGCCAGGAAACATATCCTGTCTGGTGTCATCCTCAGTTCCTCATGTTCTGCAGTGAAGTTGGTCAATGCAATTTTTTAACCAAGATAAACTGAACTTACCATCCTTTTTTTCTTCCACAATGTACAGACAAGGATATGTACAGTCAGGGATATATGTACAGTCCCACATACCTTCCCAACCTGTAGGCAACACGCTACTTTCAGTAAAGTCAATGGACTTCTGCCATTGCCTTCAGTGGAACCCAGAATTCACCACCATGTTTGGAAGTTCTCATATTTTACGGGCAATATGTCAGCCCTGAAATAAAACAATCCGCTGACATGAAAAACTATAGTTTCAGGCACATCATCCTCACATCAGTCAACCTTCGCTATTGTAAAAATACTCTGCAAAAAGAATTCCCCAGATAGCCCGTACTCTCATAGAGCCTGCACAGGACCGGAGTTGGGACACCAATGGCACCAGGCAGCAGAACGGAGCATTAGGGGAAGGGAAGCCAGCCTGGGAGAGCTTGGGGCCCGAGGGACTCTGGGCAAGAGGGAGGGCTGTGCCACACACATTCATTTGTGCTACCTGCACAAGCGTACAGCCTGCTCTGTTTCTACTTTTCAGGATTTCACTTTTTGCAGCTAACCTCTGGTTATACAAGTGATTTCTTAAACAATGCACTGAGCAGCACCTAACCGTTTTCCCTTACGCAGGGATGTTAATGTTTATTCAATGTGCCTGGAGCAATGATGTCCCGTGTTTGACTTGCAGGTTTCTAAGGCTATCCAGGAAGTTTAACTGTGCAGTATTAAAAAACTGATCTTTCCGTTTAATTAACTTTGGTGTTCTTTTTGTACTCCCATCTCTTTTCATTTCCAAGAGTTCTTTGGAAAATAAACAGCATCTGATTTTGCAGATTAAAGAAAAAACCCACATTCATTATTTCACATCAAACATTTTCTCATGGATGAATCAGGAGGAGAAACATCCTTGGGCCTCTGATAAAGAGAAGAGAGTTCTCATGGCTTCCACCCTAAGGAGAAGGATCTTGCCCTATGGAATTGTGGGTTTCTGCACCATAAAACACTCCGAGCAGCAGCTCACTCCTTCCTGTGTGGCAGAAGAAGCCCAGAGCTTTCTGTTGTACTCTGTCAGGACTAAAAAGGGAGAGAAACTGATGTTGAAGTAGTGGCGGTGGTGGCCCTGTGGTTTCCCATGCAGACCTCCCCAGCTGAAGCACAGAGCTGTTGGTGATGTCGGTCTTTCCTTGGCGATTGCTATTAGACACAAGATATACTGAGCTGATTTAAGGCACTTCTACTGGTTTACTTCAACTGCAATTTGGACATCATATTCTCTTTTGCTGTTATTTGCATTTCATCCTAAACAAGTGAAAAGAGGTAACTGATCTCTGAGGAACCAGAAGGTCTGAGGTACCTGAAATCTCAGGTACCTCATGATGAGAGTAGGTAGTCATGATAAGAGATGAAAAAATCTTAATCAAGCTTCTTTTTTCTATGTGTATTTTTTGTTTGTTTTTTGGTTTTGTTTTTTTTCCGCTGAATCTTGGAGCCTTGGAGCTACCTTGTCATTCGAGCTGGACTTCTTTCCAGCCAAGGGCAGCTGTGGGCTCAGGCAAGGTAGGACTGCTTTAGAATGGTTTGACTTTTCTGCAAGCAAGTCCATTAGTCAAACATGTGTTATTGGTGTCGTTTGTTATTCTCATTTTGAAATTTCACATTGAGTTTCAAAGATAACATGATGCAGAAAAATGCTTTTAATGATCAATCTATGAGGGAGGGGGAACTGCTTTTCAGGGGATCAGAGTGGATAATGCAAATGCTCTCAGTGCCTGGGGATGTAGACAAATTAGGGAGAGGCCAGAAGAGAGCTACAAGAACAATAAGAAATTTAAAAAACATGGTCTGTTGGGAAATACTAAAGGAAGTAGGGGTTCAGTCAAGAGCAAAGGTTGGTGAAGGATATATAAAATCTTTGAATATTTAAAGCCTGTTACAGGATGGCAATCAATTTTCTTCAAGTCCACCTAGGGAAGTACAAAAAGAAATCTACTCAATCTACAGCAAATATAATATGCCTTGATTATTAGCAAAATCTCTTCTTGTTGTTGTTTGTTCCTCTTTTCAAAAAAGCATGGTAGTGAAATGGTAGAGCAGGTTATCCAGGAAAAATGTGGAATTCCTTCCCCAAATGGTTTCAACACTCAGCTAGAAAATCTTCTGCCAGAGATGCCTGGTTACACTTAATCTTGCCTTAGCACAGGGGTTTGTACTATATGAACTTAAGATGCATAAATACTGATGAGGAATAAGTGGTCATCTCTCCATCATGTTTTAATAGCCTGTTCTGTGCAGTATTACCCAGGAACCCAACATAGATGACAAATGACCCTTGTCTATAGATAATTGGACCAAAAAACCTGGTTTGATGCAGGTTTTAGGGCATTAGCAGGGAATTTAGGGAATTAGTCTGTTAATGCAATCTGCATTAATGCCTTTCTGTGACTCAGGCAGCCACAGAGACCCTTTCTGACTGAGTTACTGAGCAGGGTACAGGCTGCAGACAGGTCCAAGAACATCTCAGGTATTCTGTCCTGAAGTTTTCCCCCTTCTGGTGAAACCAGGTGATTTTTTCCTCTTCACTGATAGCCAGGTGGGTGAGCCTCCTTCTCTCCAGACTTGCTGTCCTTTATCAGGCTGTCTGGTTTGGATCCTTGTGCATCATCAAAGCAACACTCACATCCTCCTTGTTGAATCAGGGGAGCTGGAGAGAGCCTAGGGAAAGGCTGACACACATAAGTAAGTGATTTAGCAAACATGAAGCAAGATGGAAAGACCTGGACTTTCAGTGGGGTGCAGAAATAACAAGTTCCCGGTATAAAAGCTGTGCCTTGGGAGTATGTCACGGTGAGCCATTCTCCATGTCCGCTAGGAGGAGGGCCAGGTGAGGAGCAATGTGTCCTTTTCGCTACCCTGGCAGCTTCTCTGTGGATGCTGCCCCTTCCCTCCTCCCGCCTGATTCTCCAGGCATCTCTGCAGAGAGAAGTCACTTTTGCTCTGAGCTTGCAAGAGCCCCTGTTGTTGCGTGCGTCTCCAGTGCTGGCTGCACTTGGCCCAGCAAGGGGGCTGAGAAAGTCCTCCCCCATGACCACCAGAGCACGCTAACAAGGGCCTGTGGGAGCTGCCAGAGGACATGATATGAGGGGAGCTCAGTCCACTTTGTTGGCAACAAACATCTTCTCTCTGACTAAAAATGTCCTTGAGAAAAAAAGTCTAATTTATAGTTAATGGCTGGAAGGCTTTGTGAGAACTTAGCAAGGGCAGAAAGCTCTGGAGTCTTATGGTCTGGGACACACGATCGAGGAGGATGATTTCTATGAATACTCGAGGGTATTATTTTGTGTGGCACATGTTGTGTTTTTTTTTTCTGTGTCTAGTCTCTTCCTACAATACACAACATGTGCTGTACAGAAGCAAGACAAGACAAAGCTAACCACGTATGTCATGACTCTGAGCATGTGGGAAGCCGCTCTCCAAATATAGAAGTTAAGGTAAATATCTGGTGTTGATAAACACATTGTGCATACTTAAGGCCACCACTGTTCCTTGGGTGCCCTTTGTTAGTGTAAATAAGCTTCATCTTGGTTTGTGGCAAACCTCAAATATTTGACTTCAGTCTCAGCACAGTTGAGCAGACAGTATACAGAGTTATTCATCTGTTCCTGTGCATGGTTTTTAACACTGTAACTTATCATATTAAATCGTTCTTGACAATGAAACTCCAAGCTTTTCCAAAGAAAACAATAATAGAGCTCTAGAGCATCCTTCTCTTGCCCAGTCTAAAGTTGCTCTGCTAAACATCCAGGTACTGACCATTCTCCCAGTCCAAGGAAAATGTTAATGCTTTCTCTCCATTGCAACAGCTTTATTAGTTTCAATGACAGTGGGGGGGCGGGGCTACAACTCTACTGAGACCATGCATGTGCCTTTGCCGCGGCTAAGGCAGGGAGAAGGGGCTGCGCGTGGGTGAAGGTGCCTGGGGCACCTCGCTGTGGGGGGGATGCAACTTGAGTCCACATCTCTGCAAAACCCTGCATAGCCTCCTGAAGCAAGCGTGTCTGTTTTGACCACCATCCTCCAACTTTTGGGAGTACAAGAAAGAGTTGGAGTATGTGGGGAACTACACCTTTGGAAAGCTCTGACCAGAGCCAGATGGATCCCAGATTCCTTGGCTCTGAAAGCCCTGGATTGTGCAAAGCGGGTGGCTACATTGCTGGAAAACTACTAAATAGCTCAGCAGAGTGGATTCTTTGTCTCTCCTTCAGTCATAGCTATTAGCACGAAGAAAGCAGAAGTTGCAGCACTGTTTCACCCTGGTCACTCCAGCTTTGGAGCGCTGTTCGAGCAACTCTGGCTCAATGTGTCTGCTTCACAGCAGCGTGACTGTCTAAGAGGACAGTGGAATGGAGTTGGCTATGTTTGACTGGAAAAAAAAGTCTAAAAATATGTTTAGTGTATGTGGCAGCCATATCTGTGCTCCAAGGGACATGAACGGCTTAATTCCCAAAGCATTTTTGGGGCTTCACTGATGTTGTACCTGTGTAAGTCCCAAATTTAGATCATCCAGCTCTTTCTTGACTGCCATCTGAATTTGGAAGCAAATGAGGTTTGCCAGTACATTCCCGGGGTGCCGAGGGTCTTGCAGACAGCTGAAGGATGTGCACGCAGCCACCCTAGTTGTGATGACTCCAGCAGGTTTTAGCCATCACAACTAGGGTGGCTGTATGCATGTCCTTGTAAACAAAGCATGTGGTTTTCTGCTGCACTTCTCCTTCCCACCAGTCCTCACGCAACACCCAGGCATGTGGTAATTACTTCCTACTCAACAGCCCGGTGAATAGTGCCTTGCATGGAGACTTGGGTCTGAGTCCTTCTTTTGCCTGGTTTGGGGCCAGGCTTTGTCTCTTGGGCGATGTACCAGCCTCAGCTGTAGGGTACTTCAGGGTGAAATTTTCCTCTTTGGAATCTCTTCCATTTGGCAGGAAATGCTTAAACATGTACTATGTTTCAGAAAAAGTGAGAGTGACCGTGTATCCTGCTGATTAGGATTTTCAGCAGAATGTGTCAAATTAAATCTTCATTCCAGTGAGCATGGTGACTCAGACGACACTGTTTTAAAAGGGGCAGCAGTTGTCCCAGTAACAGAAAACTACACCCTTCGACTGGACAGGGAGTTGCCAGTTTTGCTGATCCCCTATCGCGTATTTGAGTTAATGTTTTTGGCAACATGTTCATAACAAAACTGAACTCTCTTCTTTGTGCAAAAATTCTGTTTGTTCCTTATTCGAAGCCACATAGACATACCTTTCTGCCAGTCCAGTCTATGCTTCATTTTTAACTCCCTATTTTTCTCGTCCTGGCTGCTTTTAGTGGTCTCTCCCTACCAACAGTGACCCAGGCAGAATTGGCGTATCCCAGAGGTTTGATCTGGCTGTGGGCTGTGGGGTGGCAGGGACGGTGGCGGGGCGTAGGCGGCGGGGGCTGTTCCTGTCAGTGCTTGGCTGGGGCAGGTTGTTTCCGAGCTCCAGTTTCTCCCCACCCACGCAGATGGGACACGCCGCGCCTGCTGGATTTCCCAGAACGAGCCTGGCCAGGAAAAAGCAGAAGCCTTGGCTCCAACTCTGGGTTTTGGCAAAGTCCTCTCCCAGGAGCAGGGCTGGTAAGGGCAGCATGGTGTGGCAGGGAGACTGGCTGCAAACCCAGTGAGCAGCTGGTACCAGGAAAGCATCTGTATTTTTTTTTAAGAGACAAAAAGACAAACAAGCTCCTCTTTTAGCTGGCCGAGGTTAAAATGCCAACTCTGGCTTCTTCCCAGCTCTTCAAGCCTTTTCTTGGGAATTACATTCTCAGCCATGCCCTGGACACCTCCAGTTGCCTGTTGCCCCATGGGAGGGATGAACAGCTGCAGCTCCTTGGGAAATGCTCTCCTCCCTTCCTTCCTGGCAGGTAGATGCAGTTCTTGAGCTTTCTGAGGAATCAATTACATCAATGATCACAGCCAAATAGTTACGAAGAGTGACAAATTTCAGCCTTACTGAATGGTTTGTTGAGGAAAGCATGAAGGTCACAAACTGCTCAGTATATGACCCACTCATTGGTTATTCATAAAGGTGACCCCAAGCTTTACTTCTTCGAATGGAGCTGTCACCCTGTTCTGCTGTCACCATTAAACTTGGTGGGTCTGTGCTGACCTACAGCAGCTTGTAGTCTGGGCCAGAGCACAAAGCAGCCCTTAATTTTAAGAAAAAAAGTTGAGAGCACTGCAGGAGGCACAGAAACCGCAGGAGTTCCTGGATATGCTGTAACTAGGCTGGCCCTGCCCATCCCAAGGGGTGATGTTTACTCCTTTGGGATATGCTGAACTACCAAGCTGACTAATTAACAGCACAGGTCCTCAGTGCAGGCATGACTTATCGGAGGAGGCAAAATCCTAAAACTGGCAAGAAAGAAAGCAAGCTGCAGGTGGTCCTGGAATGCGCATTTTGCCAGAATGGCATTATCCATGGAGTTATGGGCACGCCCACATCTGTGTCCTCATGGAGGTCAGTAACAGGGGCTTGTAGGAAAAAAATGTGATTAAAAAGCAGAGGAAGGCAACCAAACTGCTTCCGAATTTCATAAAATTGTAGCTAATTTGAAGAAAATGTAAAAGTTCTGATAATAAAACCTGAGCCACTATGAGTAAGATCAAAAGTTGCCTGGCCCTCAGCAGTGACTAACAGCAGACACTAAAGAAAACAACAAGCATTCCATGTTACCGTTGTCAAGTGTACATCTTTCCAGCTTTCAGCAATGTGTGACTTCTGAAATTTTTGAGCCAGAAGTTACATCTGCATCTTGGTGTGAAACACTATTTGATGAATTTTTTCTCATAATTTTTCTGATTTGTATTTCTGGTATCCACAGCACCCTGTGGCAGTGAGTTCTGCATCTAAGTTGGGGGGAAGATTTAGATCATCTCTTTTTTAAATTAACCTGATGCACGCAAAGGTGAACACAACCATAAATTATGAAGATCACAAGTGAGTTGTTCAAATTAGTAATCCATTCCAAAAGGTACCATTCTTTCTCTTGCTGCCCTCCTTTGAGACCTGGTATTAGCACATGAAGAACTTGAAGAATTGAAGGAGACTTAATAAACCAGCGCTGTATTCTTTCCTATTTTTTTTCCCCGAAACAATTGTTGATTTAGTCAGCATTAACTTTTGAACTTTTAAAGAGATGCTGCTTTGAAATTCAGTTTGAAGAATATTACAGCAATGCTGTAATTATCTTGGCCTTAAGCTGGGAGTGGAGCAAACAAGCAAGTTTTCACAACATTTTAGCTCAGAAAAATCAATATCATTAAGACTTGTTTTCCTTACTATGTCTTCCTGTATCTTGTCTATCCTATCAGATACAAGTTTGTCTTTAATTGTCTCACCATAGATAAAGGCAATAAAACATTCCTTATGTTGCAAATCATAGAATCATAGAATGGTTAGAGTTGGAAGGGACCTTAAAGATCATCAAGTTCCAACCCCCCTGCCATGGGCAGGGACACCTCTGACTACAGCAGGTTGCTCAAAGCCCCATCCAGCCTGGCCTTAAACACTTCCAGGGATGGGGCCTCCACAACTTCCCTGGGTAACCTGTTCCAGTGCCTCACCACCCTCACAGTAAAGAACTTCTTCCTAATAGCTAATCTAAATCTCCCCTCTTCCAATTTAAAACCATTATCCCTTGTCCTATCACTAGAATTCCTGACAAAGAGTCCCTCTCCAGCTCTCCTGTAGGCTCCCTTCAGGTACTGGAAGGCTGCTATCAGGTCTCCCCGGAGCCTTCTCTTCTCCAGGCTGAACAGCCCCAGCTCTCTCAGCCTGTCCTCATAGGAGAGGTGCTCCATCCCTCTAATCATCTTAGTGGCCCTTCGCTGGACCTGTTCCAACAGTTCCATGTCCTTTCTATGTTGAGGACTCCAGAGCTGGACACAGTACTCCAGGTGGGGTCTCACAAGCGCAGAGTAGAGGGGGAGAATCACCTCCCGTACCCTGCTGGCCACGCTTCTTTTGATGCAACCCAGGATACGGTTGGCTTTCTGGGCTGCCAGCGCGCACTGCCAGCTCATGTTGAGCTTCTCATCCATGAGCACTCCCAAGTCCTTCTCCTCAGGGCTGCTCTCCAGCCATTCTCTGCCCAGCCTGTATTTATGCCTGGGATTGCCACGTCCCAGGTGTAGGACTCTGCACTTGGCTTGGTTGAACTTCATGCCATTTGCATTAGCCCACCTCTCAAGCCTGTCCAGGTCCCTCTGGATGGCATCCCTTCCCTCCAGTGTGTCAACCGCGCCACCGAGCTTGGTGTCATCACGTGCTACCAGCCAAATGGTGCTATCTGTCTAATTAGCTACGTAGGCATATATTATTATGTTTACAACATGAATGGAGAAAATCAGAAGGCCCACAGAACACCAGACCATTTCTATGGACTATATGATGCTAAAAGATAAGTTATCAAGCTGAACGAAGCTGGATATTAGGTGTGCCATACTACCAGGCTGTTAACTGAGAAATGCTTTTGCAGTGTGCAAGTATAGCGATACATTGCTCAGGTTAAAACACTTTTGGAGGTCTCATTGCCTTATATAGAAAGGCCAGAACTGAGGTATAGCCATATGGAAGTCAGAGGAGGCAGACGCTTTGCTTTCAGCAGTGGCTGGTAGCACATGCTGAGGGAAGAGGTGTGAGGAATAGGATGTGTGCAGTACCACTGCCCATGAGTAATCTCTTGGTGCAGCAGTTAAGTTATAATTTTTGGAGATGGAAAACATCCTACACATTTTATTTCATTTGTCACTAGTGTAGCTAGATGCTATTTCTCATCAAACTCACATTTAAAGTGTGAAGAACCGCATATTTTAATTGCTCTGAGGACATCTACATTTCCACCTGTTTATAAACCTCTCTGGGTCCCCTGTCCTACTTGGCCAGGAGCTGCTGTGGGTCTAACATGATGACCTGACATGGTCTCCAGTTGCGTGTACCTCAAATCGGCGCTGTCTTGGGGAGTTTGTGAGCCTCCATAGCAGCTGCTCATCGCTGGTTTGATGGCAGCGGTGGGACTGGCACTCTGTGCTCCCCTTGAGGAACTGGGCAAAGAGAGTTTAAAAACACAACCACTAAGATGTATCGAATCTCTGTGGTTAGACCTCAGGTACCCTCTGCTTCACCTACTACAGCGAGGCACCTCTGCGCCTGTCATCCTGCACATGTAACCACTTCACAGGCTGAGCCCAGCGAGGGAAACCACAGGCTGAATGAAGACAAACTGTCATTTCAGGATTCACACGGGAATATAACTTATCCTCTGCGTTATACAAACTCAGTAATTATGTCTGTCAGTGGGTTGATATTTTACATAGATAAATGTGTATGTTACCGGCTGACTTAAGCAACTCTGGAGAGCAGCTCTTCAGTGTGAAATATGTTTATAAACTCAGCTTTCTCTTAAATTTGAGTAACGATTACTGGGCATCAACAAGATATTTTTCTGACAAAGGTGCCCATAATTAGGAGATCAGTTAAGCCGGTGCTTTAAATCCTCCCGTGGCAGTCCTAGGGGTGACATCGCCCTGCCACTGCCGGGTTGGTTACACAGATGAGCTTTTGGCACAGGGTGGTGCAAGCAAACGTTTCAGCCTAGGGTTCAGTCTTTGGGGAGCAAAGTTTCCTGAATGACAAATAGAGGAATGAGAATTCCTTGATCCAGGCATGTGGTTCAGGTCCTCCAGACTCCTAGACTTAGATGGGACTTGACTTCCATGCATCTCCCATGCAGTGTTTGGCAAGACAGGGAAGGGGATGGAGGAGTAAGACCTACTTGTTCCCTGCTCTGATAAGAAGGTGTGAATTGAGGCAAGACTGAGAGCTGCTGGATCCAGATTGCTGCACCTCTCCACCACAGACTGAGTGTATATTTTTATTGCTGCACCAGAAGAAAAGAGGGCACCCCTCCAAACTGTTCAGCATTCCCGTCTCGTTTTCAAAGCAGGGATATACAAAAGTGGGGTATTTTGTGAAGGTTAGCAACACACAGCAAGGAAAAGACAGATCACTAAACGTGCCAGTCTAGGATCAAAATACTCCTTTCACAGAAGAGGTACTTCTTTTTACTAAGTGAATATGAAACAAACTGTGCTCCTTCTGCCAAGGGAAGAAAAAGGGCAGAGCCTGGACTTAACGCAAAGCTAAGAACTGGTGAGCCAGCTTACTCCTGAGGAAGTAAGGAGCTGCCTTTGCACCTGAGGCAGCAGCCAGACAGATTCCCAGGGCCTTTGGGAGAGGAAATGCAGGCAGTGGGGCTGCTCTGCTGCCCACGGTCGTATGCATGCCTTGGCAATGGCATGGCTTACCCCAGTCTGGTCTCAGCAATGCCTCTAGATATCCTAGGTGGAGCGCATCTCATCTGACCTCAGACGTTGGGCAACCTATGTCTGAGTTTGTTGTCTGGACTGTCCTTACAGTGAGTAGGGAGAAAGATGCCATGTAGCAAACAGTCCACTTCATTCAAAGACCTGTTGCAAGGAGGAGATGAATTGTGTCCCAGAAGAGCCCGTTTCTCTCAGGACTCTTAACAGGAGTCTGTGCAAACAGCGCTGACGCGGACACCAGCACTGTAGACTTTTCCACTGAATGACACTTTGAGTTAATGACCCCTAGTGAACATACCTAAGCAAAAAATTCTGGTTTGTGAAGGGATGTGTTAACCCTTCTCTGTCTAAGGGGTCCTACTTTGAGGTCACCTCTGTGGAGCCACTGGCACTGTCATTTTATATGCTTTACCTGACATAACTGTAAATGGTCATACACATGCATGTTAGCTCCTGGTTACATTTAACTGAAGTGTTTGTGTCAGATGACACTGAAATTTATCAACTCTTAACTTCTTGCCAACAGCATGGCATAATTTGGTGGACATTGCATCACTATGATGGCTTTCAAGTCTTGCCAACTCATGATGTTTGAACTTGAAATGTTTCAAACCTTGTTCCAAAATTGTATTTCCTTTAAAAAATACAGGGAATGAAGTTAAAAATTTCCCTGCCCTTAGGATTTTGATGCTATTTTAAATTGCAAAATAAAAAGCACCAAGTTCAGTAACCTCCACAATTACATATCATCAACAACATGAAGTTGCTGTACCAGGTGCAGTATGAAATATTTTTCTTGCTAACAGATGAATTGTGTCATCTAAGAACTGCTCTGAGTTAATGACACATTGAGTTATATCACCTCTGGGAAGCATTGCGCTACTGGGCTTCTCAACCCTTTCCAGAAAACTAGAGGAAGCTCAGCAGCTATTCCACCTCTTTACGGAAAACACACTGTGTCTTTTCCTGGCTTTTGCACAAATTAAGTGGACTTTGAACAGCCCAGATGCTAGAGGAATTTACTTGCAAAGCCAGACTGAAAAACAATGATGTAATTTTTTTTATTATGTTAAAGCTACTGTTCTACCCAACCCTTCTCAGCCCACATCGTGTCATTACAGACTCCCCTACACTGACAGAGAAGACACGTCTTTCCTGAGGGTCACTTTTCTTTTAAGAGTCAGAAGTGTGTATTAGTCCTGTGGTGCCTTACCCATGAACAGTAGGTAGGAGAAGCCTGTGATTCAGAAGAAGTCACCTTCTGGTTTATATGCTCACAGATCTGAAAAAGAACACCTTTCCTGAACATGCATCCTCTGTAGAGGTCTGTCTGGACTCAGAACATAGGAAAATAGAGAGTCTACTTGTATTGCTGTATTCAAGATCAATAAATGGAAGAAATTGAAGAACGAAATTTCTAAAAGGCCAGTGTGAACCACTCTTGATTAGACTATATTGGCACTGACTCTATCCCTCCTCCCAAAACTGTCCTGCAAACATGCCTCTGCCTCATCTGCCACGAGTTATAACAAACCACATCAACATCCTCCCTGTCTCACAGATACCCCATGAGAGGGATATGATTAATTTATATAAAGAGAAATCTCAGGGTCAGAATCCCAGTTCTTACTGGTTTTTTTTGGCAAACTAGAACTGATAGATAGTTTTCTACATATGACAGAAATGTCTTCTTCTTTGAGAGTCTTGATGTACAAAAGTCAAGTTGTTCTAGGCTTGGTCGTAGATTTGTAGAAGGAAATTAACTTTCACCAAAAAAAAAAAAAAAAAAAAAAAAGCCCAATGTGCAGTCTATTACATCAAAATATTGTGCCTTAAATTGCTTAAATTGGAAAATTAACCTACTTTTTACTCAGTCAGAACTAGCTGGAATGTGTCCAGGTGAGCTGGATGCCTGGGCTAGATGCAAGCTGCTTCTGCTGAAGTTCAGTACCTAGGATTTCTCACTGACAGAGTTACTTTGTGCTAGTGCTGCAAGTGACAGGCACATACACCTTTCTACAGCACAACTGGGGCGGGGGGAGGCTAGCCACATACTGGTTCTGTACTTCCCCAGCTGCACCATCAGCACATCATTTTTTTCTGAAAAAATCATCAAGTAGTAGCTTTGTACGAGATCTGTGTTTTTTGCAAGGCACCTCCCATTCTCTGAAATTACGCCTCGTGGATCTGGTGGCAGTTTGTGATGAGAATGGAGGAAAACTTTCCCTGTAAAATGTGCAACTCCCAACCCAACAGAGATGATCAACCTTTTATGTCTCAATGTATCATACACAAACTAATTACACCAAGTGCTTCTGTGCTGCTTTATCCCTTCATCTTGCAGTTGTTCTTGCAGCAGGTTGCACAATGAGCCCCCGAGGGTGTGAGGCTCTAGTACATGCAGAGAACACATTCATCTGCCCAGTCTTTCAAGGGCTGCTTTCATTCTCCCAGCATGTGCGGTTTTTGCGGGGGCTGGTGTCTTTGGTTTTTATTCTGATATTACAGAAGAACATAATCTATTCTCATGTTTTTCACTTGTTTACTGACTGTTTGCAAGTGACAGCGATGGGATGGGGGCAGAAATCACAGATACAGTCACAACCTGGAATGAATTTCAGACAGAAAGGAAACATCCATGGGGTGCCCTAGAGGGAGACTGCTCTTCTGGTGATGGCAGTTCTCAGAGGGAATGTGCTTCACGTGTGGTTTTTTTTTTTTCTCTTCAGCCTTTCTCTCTACAGATTTTCTTCAAATAGCGACTTGCCCTTTTCTGAATGGGATCCTGTAACCAGAGCCCTCTCAGTCAAAGAAAAGAGCTGTCAGATATCTTCCTGCCTTTAAAAAAGCTAGGCTAATAAACTATTAATATTCCCTACTCTAATTAATTGCCTGGAATTTATGGGACACATGGTATTTACAGCATATCACTTATTTTGCTGCCATATTAATAGTATACTGCAAAAATTCAAATAAAAAGGGGACAGAAGTATTTTACAGGTGGCAGCATGAAAATGAAAGCAAGCTCTTGCCACATAGTGGAATGTCAGCATTTGCTGAGGACCATCCAAGATCAGTTTCAGGCCCCATTTTTCTCTTGTTAAAAAATGTGGTGTGGATTGCAACAGCACAGTTGCAACTAGTTATACGCAGAGGAAACTATAAACTCCAGTCTATGGCTAACATGATGAAATTTAGGATTAATGCGGTTTAGAAAATAAATTCTTTTAAAAACATTCTGATTCAATATAGTTTCTTTCTGTCTTCCAGTCTTGACACAGTTCAGTAATATGCTTGTTGTGAGATATTCAAGAAAGAGCAGGCAAATCACAAAGAAGGGAAAGAAGGCAATCAATGAAGGTGATCTATATCTCATTCACATTGTTGAATAAATAATAGCAGAGGAGGTCTAAAATTAGATTTGAGAAGAAACCTGAACTAGTCCAAACATGGGCTGATGCACATCTCCAGTCTAACTAGCATACTGAAAGAATCAGATTCGCCGCTGAGGTAGAATGACTGAAATCAGTGGTGCCCTCCTGCTGCTTGGCTGGCTCCTCCTGGCTGGGCCAGAGATGCCAGTGCTGGGTAGGGGCAGGATGTATCGGTCTTGCAAATCACTCACTTCTGGACAGACTGAGCAGTTTTAGGTGACGTCTGTTTGCAAGGGCTGCTCAGTGTGTTGCAGGAGGGAGCCTTGTCAGCCCATTACCGAACCAGGAGGAGGGAAGACAGCTCCTCAGGTTTGCCATGCAAAGCTTGCCCTCCGCACACTGCATCCTAATACACAACGAGATGGGGTTGATAGCTGACCACAGATATTCCCCATTCCTAGTCCCAGGCGAAGGAGGAGCATAAGGCAGACATCAGTTGAGCCTGGATCTCGCAAATGCAAACCAAAGATCTGTGGTCTTCTGCAGAAAGAAATGAGAACCAGCCTGGCCTGTCTCTCCTCAATTAAAAAGCGATGAATGCTAGTGTGAGCTATGTAAGCAGTGCTAGCCTGAGGTCTGCCCCACTCAATTTGAAGATTAAATAGGATTAAGGTATGCCACCAAAAATGCAGCCTTGCTGACTGATTACATCTGCTTCAGCACCTGTTTAGGAAGTGCCAGACATAGCTCCCTCTTTAGATGCAAACTGCTCACTTGTTATAAAAGCCCAAACCACACAATGTAAATGCTGTGCATCACATCTCCAAAGTCCTTTAACAGCTACCCTCTAAACAGTCATTTTAACTGGCTATTTGGTGAGGGTTTTGCCTTCCTCATCTCTCTGAAGGGGAGCAGGTCTCTGGGTTACAGCCCTACCCTTATCTCATTTATCAGTCTGGCTCAAACCATGGAGTTTAACTGTGCAGAGCACCTGAAAGTGAATTCCTTCCAGGCAGCTGTGACCAGTGATGGATGTGACTCAGAACAGCTTTCCAAAACCAGTGCATTGTTCATCCATCCAAAGATACGCTCACATAGAGGAAGCAGTTAAAAACAACAGAAGTTCACGCATCCCTGATCTTACCTAAACTTTATATTTTCCTTGCAAATTCAGAAACTAGACGTGTCCCCCACTTCTGGGTTGGGAGACACAAGTTGCCCTCTCTTAGTTCCCTTGCTTGTTGCTCGGTCTCCCCAGAAGCAGCTGACTCTCCTGTCCTTCCCTTGACCATCAGATGCTGGAGGTTTTGGCACTCGGATCTGCTTGTTGTCTTTAGGTCTGTTAGTCTGCTTGGGGTCTCATGGACAGGGGCTGACTGACCCTTTCCTATTGTTCACTTGAGGACTCGGTACCTTCCCTGGATGTGTCTTATCACTAGCCATCATTTCTTTCCCTGCCTTTGCACTTCTAAAAGCAACTTTGATGGATTTCATGCAGGTAATGGGACATTTCCAGAATTAACACTGTGAAAATAATTGCTAACTTTTTTTTATTTGGTTCCTGAGATAAGAAATCCAAGAAAATTACAGTTTGGGGACAAATGTTGATATAACCCCTAAAAAATCAGTGCCTTCCTTAAACAGAAGAAGGCTTTTGGTTATGACACTGAAGTAAGATGCAGTAAACTGGAGCTGATACCCCTTCTCCTGGGTATGAAATTTATTTACCCTCACCATGTATCCATGAAGGGGTGACTGATGTCTAAAATGCTTGTGAATGTTATCTCCGAAGTCTCTAAAATACCAAAGTTCATGTTTGCAACAATTTTTCCTTCGTTTTCAATTGTTTGACATGATTTGCTGAGTTTGACCCCAGCTTGCAAACAAATTCAGAACAAGTGAGAATGCATTTTTTTTCTGAAAATGCCATCAGGTCTACATGTAGTGTTGAAGCATGAGGATATACATGTCCCACATGTCCCACAAAGAAAGCTTTTCAAAGGTACAGATGGTGGCTGGGCACCTAACTGGCTTTTGTGTTTTTACAAATCCTCTTATTGATGGGCTAATCAATACTGACAAAACTTTCTGAGAAAGAGCAGTAAATAAACCCATTAATCCCTCTTCAGTATAATTGCACAGAAGGTCAGATCACTTTATCTATGTCTGAGTGAAGAGGAAGAGAGAAATAGCTCAGATGGGGAAGGGAGCCCTGGAAAGGACGGACAGCAGGATGGCCATCTCTTGCTCTACCTCTTCCCATGCACGAGAGAGCTTCCAACCTTCTGGCAGCTTTAAAGGTCAATACTCCTTTTGCCAAACCAGTCATGTTTACAAGCATAGTTCATTTCTGAGTTTCCCATAATTTGGATGTGCCAATCAGCCTCAATCTCCATTGGGATTTTTTTCTGTTTGGGTTATTTTTTTAATTTTTTTTTTTTGACTGGGAAAACCCTCTTGCTGCTGGCTGTGGAGTCAGCAGCTGGACAGAGCTCGCCGGAGGGACGGCTCCCCAAGCTCGGAATAAATATTATCGGAATTAGCACATCTTGGGCCAGCGGCCTGGGAGAAGAATTGGGAGAGGTCAAGGAAAAAGGCAGTGGTTGAGAAGGGCTGAAAAAAAAAAGGAAACAAAAACTAAGGGATTCCTCAATGTTTTCATCGGTTTGTGTACAAACCCTAAAGTTTAGGAGCCAGACTTAATATCTCGATTGAAAGAGACGGAAATGATTCATAAGACTGAAAAAAGAAAACCCTTTAAAAAGAAGAAGCACCTCAAAACAATGTGTGTCTGATTAGATTGGGTGTCTAAATAGAAATAGGAATTACACAAAGAATCAGCAGAGCAGCGTCACTAACACAGAGCCAGAGAGAGAGGATTTCTAACCAGGTATCTGCTTCCTCTGGCCGAAGGACTTTGGATTGATTATAATGGATTACTAAAATGTGTGGCAAGTTCATTACTGTCAAAGGGAGTGGATAACTCTTGAACAGTGCAGATATTTTATTTATGAGTGAATAAAATAATTTTATGGCTGCCTATCACTAATCTCCAGTGCTGGAAGGGAGTAAAATCAATTCAAAGTTAAAACAAAGAGAAAGATTTGCGGGAGAGGGAAGGGTTTTCATAACCTTGTTTTGCTTCAGTTTTTATTATTTTTGCCCTTTGCTTTGCTTTTGCTGACAGATTTCTCTGGTTTTATTTGCGATTTAAAGGCAAACTGAAGTGTAACAAACAGACAGGCTTTAATAAAGAGATGTGCGGTGTCTCCGATGTATTTGAGGGAACCTTTGGCTGCTTGTGGTTTTGTATATGGTTATGGTAAATAACTATCATGCTGATTTTTGTGGTCTGGCCTTTGCTGCGAGTGCTCGACCACTGGAGACTCATTCAACCTAAATAACCCAAACCCGTGCCCAGCCTCAAACTAACACTGCCACAAAAGCTGGAAAACCCCAGCCGGCCCCCAGCCACGGCAGAAGAGAGCACCCCAGGAGCAGCCCCCGGCAACGAGGTGCCCGGTCCCGGGGCTGGAGCTCTTGCTGTCAGCGCACGTCGGGAAGGGCGGCCATGACAAGGCCCGGCGGCGCAGGGCCTCGTTATGCCTCAGGTTTGTCACTGCGAGATCCCCCTTTCCCCATGGCTGGTTCCTGCCGGCTCTCTTAATAAATGAGCCCAAATGGGAGACGGGATGACAGGGCTGAGGCCCCCAGCGCAGCTCACTGTACCTCACCGGGGGATAGCCTTGACAGGGGGCACTCAACCCGAACTGACATGGTGGGCGAGACTGAGTGTCCCTGTCTCGGCAGGCGCCTCGAAAGCACCAGCCTCTGGGCCTGGGCGGCGGGGGGTGGGCTAAGCCTTCTCTGAGCGTGGCTTCATTCTTCTTGGAGAAATTAGTGTTGAGCTTTCCGCCTTGGCAAAAACCAAGTTAAGAGGACACAAACCAGATGGTTAAGCTCCCTCCAGAATGTGCCCTTTAGAAAAGTTTGTGGGTTCTGCTGATCACCACCAGAAAAAGACCTTACCTGATACTTTTCCCCTGTTGGCCTGTATATATGCTCCATAACATACATACATCTATAAAGAGAAATATATACATACACACATTTCAATGATACACACACACGTATATAGCTCTCTATATACGCATATATATGGGTGTACGTACATGCACGCACACACACTTATATTACAGCCCAGAACAATAACCAGGGCAATATGTTTTTTCTTTGCAAAAGGTGAAAAACCCAGCTGGAAGTGTAATAAAACACAAATGACATGCACAGGGTGGGGGGAAATTTCTCTGAAATTTCACTGAACTTTCTAGGGGGATGTCAGTCAGGGACACATGCAGGCAGTGAACCACAAAGTCAGAAGCACTGCATTAGCAGGAAAAGGAACTCTCTGGGCAGAGTTCCTTCAGAGCGTGACATTTATGATTCATCTGACTATAAATTTGTGTCCATCTGAAGACAAGATTTTTTTTTTTTTCTTTTCCTGTGGAAATTTCTCACATAACATAAGCCTTGTTGGCTTACAGCAAACAAAGAGTAAGTTCTTGACTTACGCTTTTTGGAGACTGGTTTCCTGATAAATACAGATGTTTTAGAGGAGGGCAGCTGACTTCTAAAGTAAATTCAATGCAATTAAGTTGTTTGTTGGAAAACAGTGACAAACAATTTTCTGAATTACATTTAATAAAAAGGAATGCTGTTAGGGCTCTAGGAACAACAGGTAATGAAAAATACCATCTTCTAACACTGCATTCCTCTTTTGTTTTCATTCTTCCTCTTACCTAAATGTCATCAGGCAAGCTACAGCATCTTTCTAGGGGGTTTGATTGATAGATAATGAGAGAAGATGTGCAGAGAACGACAGTTAACACTGTACTGAGAGTAGAGAGTTAAATCAAGGCATGAGGTCATGTCAAGTCTAATTTCCTCCACTTGTCCTGCAACATTACATGTAGCTCAAGCTTGATTCAAATATCTATTTTTTTCTTTCGTGGCAGTATTTTTCCTCTCATCCTCTTCCCTATTGTCTTTTCCTTTCTTCAGGTCAGGTGGAAAGAGATGGAGATAAGGTTCCCCAAGACAAAGGGTGGCAGGTGAGAGAAATGCTTACTGGAGAGTGCTGTGACCCAATCGCTCAAAGTAAAAGAGACACTGGCTGTTGAGAGAAGCAAGGAGCAAACACCTAGTGAGACCTCAAAAAGGATCAAAAAATATTTTCTAGGGGCCAGAAATGGCTGTACGATGATTGCTGCAATTCAAAAAGTCATCAAGTTGATGGCAGGACACTCAAACCAAAAAGCCATCTGCAAAGACACTGTGGGCAGGAAGGGAGATGGGTACAAGCACTTCTGATTTCCTGCTTGGTCACTTTGGTTTATCTATTTACAAATATACATATCCTTGCTTATAACCTCCCTTTTCAGTAGTTTAGTAATTTCATCCTTCTTTGAGGAGCTCTATATAAGGAGAAGATAGCCATCCCAGAGCTCTGGCTGACTCAGATCCTGTCACACCATTTTGCTTCTCAGCTTCCAGAAAGAAAAAAACGGAACACAGTTTATCCTAACTCTTCTGGTCTCCTCTGCAGACTGCAGGTTCGCTCCTGAGGCCAGCCATTCCTCTCCTGTGTTTACCTGTTTTCCTCATCCCACTCTCTGTGAACAGCCCCTTTTGTTCTTTCTCTTCCAGCTGTTAATAAGTGAGACTGGGAATGCATATGAGCAATTGGCCCACAGAGAAACCTGTTGAACTGAGGCTAAAATTTCCCTTCAGGGAGCCAGGGGAGGGTTGGTTTTCTTTTTTCACTTACAAGAAAGGAAAGACAGAAGCCAGCAAAGGAGGCCAGTGCAGCTGGCAAAGGAGGAATTAGTCTGCTGGAAAATATACTTTCTTCCCCACCTCTGTTTCATAAAACTGACCAAAAGGCCAAGCCAGGATATGAAAACTGAGAAACTCGGACTGCCCTAAATATATATATTTTTTCTCAGTTCTTCAGAGTTGAGCCAAGTTGTGGAGACAGTGGCAGCTGTACTGAAACAGAGGTGCAGACAATCAACAACATAGTGTAAGCAAACCACATTCTTCCTCTGGCATTGCTGAGGGGCATGCAGAGAGATGATAGCTGCAGAGTGATGATGATTTCTTCCTGTTGGGAAAGAAATCATGAACAGCGAGCTTGGTATTTGTTTTATGCCTTTTCTTTATCTTGCATTACATACATCTGTGCCTTTGAGCAGAAGTAGCTGCAAATAGCCCCAGACACCAATGAGTAGTTCTCAGGAAACAGCAGCATGAGGAACTGAGTTTTGTGAGACAGCGAGAGGGAGGAAGCTCCTTTGCTGTCTGCCATAGCTTTGCTCCTGCTGTTAGAAATTGAACAACAGCAGAATCATTCCCCTTGGTGTTGCACGTTTGTTGCATCTGAGAGCGAGACACTGAAGCCGTGCCACGGAGTCAGAGTTTAGGACTAGGCAGAAGGGCCAGCTGGATGGCGAAAGGCTTTTGGAGAACCAAGGAAGATCTTTTTCTAAATACCCAACTCCTCACCTGAAATATCAAGAAGGAGCCCTCACCCTTGTATCCCATGACAGCATTAGATGATTCATCCAGTTTTCTGTCTAGTGCCCAGCAACTTGTTTCATGAGAGCTATGGTGCACAAACTTCTCCAAATTCAGTGGGCCATGGGCTTCACAGAGCTGTGTGGGAGAGCGTTAGGAGCAAGCTGACTGTTACTGCTGGAGTTCATCAAAAGTGTGATGACAGTGTTTATTGTAGGAAAGTTTGGTAAACATGGCTTGTTTTGAACAGATTTCTCTCTTGGCATGGCTGGAATCTATTTTCATACAAAACAAGAAGCTTAAACACATCAGATAAGAATTTAGGAAGCACTTTTTCAAACCTGAGTGTTTTACCTTTTGAGTAATAACACTTTAAAATATTTTCTTGCTCCAGTTTTATTATCGTGTATTACAGTTTTGCTATTCAGCACTCTAAAGCCTGGTAAAATATAAAGAAACAAACTAACCATGTCTGAGCACCTCTTTGGTTGTGCACTTAAATTTAGGTATTGCACAGAGTACTAAAATGTGGTATGTTTCCCTAACTGTCTTGGGTCCTTCCAAGGAATGGCATACGGTGTTTCTAGATGAGCAAATTTAGATTCAAGTTCTGTGGAAAAGTTTTCAACGCTGGTTCATAGTTTCCATTAACGTAATGCTCACATGGAAGGTGTCCTTCTCTGCATTTGCAAGATTATGAGGAAATTAGTGGCAGCTTTATTTCATTTCACATCTATGAAATATTTCTAGGGGAGCAATGTCACACCATTCCATTTGCCTGGTACTTACAGCCTCAAGCTAATGCAATAGTCAATATCATCACACTTTATATGACAACTTGCTTAAATTCATACATGTGCTAAAGTGCTCTCCTGGTGTGAGGTGAGCTGCTCTGAACCTCCTAAACAGAGAAGAATTTCTCTGACTTGTACAGCTACACTTTCATCTCATCTATCGGTCATCTCATTCCTTCCATTTCACTTTCATTGCTATGTCTTCCCTTAGCCCCCCAATGTAAACCAACCCCAGGCAGTGCTAGTGGCAGAGGTCCCTGTTATTTGGAACACAGACTGCATTTTCCATGCAAAAGTCCACCTAAGCTGTACCCACAACCATGATCTTCTGAACTGGGAAAATCTCTGAGGCAAAGCTCTGTGGAGCTGACATGGATGACTGGTGGGCTGAGTTACTACCTTTCAGCAGCTTGCTCGGCGCCCTCCCTTCCTCCCTCCCTCCCTTGTCTGGAGAACATGCTTTAAGTCCCCCATAAAAGATCAGTTGCAAAATCTTCTGACGTGCTAGTAAATAATGGAATAGCTGGAATGAATCAGAGCCTTAGCTTACACTTTATTCACAGGGACTCTGCAAAATCAAAGGGGCAAATTGATTTGACAACATCAAACTGCTCAGTGTACAACGTATTAAAATGAATTTCTTGTTAGCTGTTAGGAGCAGCATCTTGATTAGTATCTCTGTACTGAATGTTTTCCTGGGGCTGTGCCAATGGTGCCTCGTTGTCTGATTTTGAAGGACTGTAATTGAGTGATAATTGCAAGTTCCTATTTTGAACCAACACTATCTGCAAGCTCTGATAAACTTCATAACCATTTAGCTAGAAATCCGAGAACTCTAAACAATTTATTTACAAAGAAAGACACAGACGTCTTTTAACATACTACACCAATTGCCTGCCCTCCACCGCAAGGACAACATGTACATCGGCATTTGGATGGCGCCAATTAAAAGCATGCTGCAGTTTGGCTTATTTATTTTTTTAAAAAAATATTTTAAATCCTTTTTCTCTCTTTGACATGGTCTACATTAGCCATTTGTACAAGCTTCTTCCTGCCTGGACAGCCAGAATAGTTTTGCGGTGGTTTTAGACTCATGAAGGCTGGTCAAGGTAATATCTGATTTCAGCCACTTGGGATTTCTTGTGCTAAGTTCAGTAAAGGGAAAACAAATTTTGAAGGGATAGGTAAAGATGAGGGAGAATAAAGCACGATGTAGAAATGAAGAAAAGCGTTATTTAACTTATGGATGGGATGATGCAGTCTGTTTTTCTGCTGATTAATATCTCATCCGTGATATACTGAAAGTGACATACTCAGAAGCTCAGAAGGCTTGCCCCTTCACCTCAAACCTTTATAGAGAGTAGTTTTTGTTGGTGGAGAGACAGATAGTAAAAAGAGACCTGAACACCTACTGCTGTACAGACCTACAACAGCAGTATATGCACTGTGCACATTGGATATCGCATTCCTGCTGTACTTACTGGAGATGTAACCCATAAAGCTTGACCCCGAAGGCCAAGTTTGCAAAACCAGTGTTTCAGCAAAGTCCAGGAATGGTAGAAAAAAAGGGCTGGAAGGGACTAGGAGTGTCACCTGCCTTGAAGACTTATGTTATTCTTGACAAATACTTCTCCAGCCTGTTCTTTGAAGCCTCCAGAGATGATGGATCCATGCTGCTCAGAGAAGCCCTCTTAGTGGTGTATTGCCTTTAGTGCTTGGGAGAGCTTGTCTATGCTGAACCTGACCCTTCTGTTCCACAACTACTGCCCATTCCCTTTCAGTCTCTGCTATCCAAAACTGAAGACAATGTTTTTATTCTTTTACAGTGGCCTTTCTCGTGCTAGTTGGCAGTAATCCCTCCCTCTAGTCTTCTCTAGCAGAAACAACCCCAGACTTTTTGCACTTTCCTCACAGTCCAAAGGGGCTGACTCACTGTCTCACACTACCCACTCTGCTGTAACTACCCAAAGACAGGGTGGGGATCTTTGTGGGGGCTGACATGGACACCTGGGGGCAATAACCCCTTCCAGCTGCCCCAGCAAAACCTGCTGGAGCCTGTTTGTCAGAGCTCAGTGGTGACGGCCATGCTGGGCTCTGCCATGAGCGCGTCCCCTCTTGCTTCTATCACAACTGGTATATCAGGAGAGCACGGGAAACCCTTGCGTTTCTTATTCCCTCCTCACCACAGTTTCCATGTTTCAGTCAGAGATAATTTAAAGGGGTTATCAGCGTTTAGCCATAAAGGAAGCAGCGGGCTGACCTGCCTTTACCAATGCACAGCCTGTCTGGGGTCAATAGTGCAAAAGGCTCATTTTCACTTGTCTCTAACAATACAGAAATTGATTTGCAGATCCAATGGGTTACATTTATCTGTTTGTCCAGCAGCAGTATACTGTGTGTGCATGCAGGGAAAAGCACCTCTGAAGCTTTTAAATGGATTTCTGCTCTGGGCAATGCTCCTTCCATGAACTATGGCTATTAAAACAGGGTGACTATTGGCCATGATTTTTTGTGTACTTGATTTAAACAACATGATTCATATGAATATCAGAGTACACTGACCATACAGGCTGTTTTGCAGAATGCCAAACTTTAAAAAGCGTCTCCTTTAGAATAAAATACAGCTCTTCAAAAGGCCATGTTCTGAAATAATTAGAACAGTATAGCTGCATGCTCATCTAGTTTGCAGCCATATCTGAATCAGAAAGTCTGTTTTATCTGATGGCATGATGGGTCTTTTGGTGTTTCAGCTTTAGAAGCTTTTACAATGACATCTCAAAATCAGAAAGTTTTTCTTTTGTTTCTCTATAATTTGCTGTCTTACTGAGAAGAAATAACTTGCTAGGCTCAGCCTGTGTTTCATGGAACGTGCCCAGCCTTGCTGCAGATCCACCCTGATAGAGCACCTCAGGGAGAGCTGTGGTGTATCTTTTAGATTTGATGGTGAATCTCTTGATTTTTATACCTGGCCATGCACAGACTGAGAAAAGCAGATGAAGTAATCTATTCAGACACATTTGTTTGGAAATTGAAGATGCTTTTGCCACTGACATTTGTGATTTGCTTCAAGAAATCAGCTCCCATTTCAAAATAGAATACACTTTTCCTTATGAAATGTGAGACGCATGGGTGAATCAAGTCCATTCTCCAATACTAACTAATACAGAAATTACCTTTTAGAAGAATCATCTTTACAGCCCTCCCCATCTTTTTTTCTCTCTCTGTCTAAAATGACCGCAATCTCCTAAATTAATACTGAACTCACACAAACCACACATTTAGTTGTTGCCGTCTTGCCTTCAGTTCTCCTCCCTCATATCCATCACGCTGCAGCTGCTTGTTCACATGCGCTTGGAAACTGTCGAACTCTCAATTGTCTCCAGAGCAATGCTTCAGAAATAAAATTGTCTGACACACATTTTATCATGATGTTTTCTGTCAGGTTTTCCTTCCTGAGAGGTGGGCGAGGTCTTGTTGGACCTGAGCCAGGCATGCAGGTAAAGCAGTACCTTTTTTGACACCCAGCCCCTCTTTTACTGCCAGATATTTTTAATCTTATGTAGACACATTTGTTCTTCATTTAGCCCATCAAGACTTTTTTATAAGCTTTGGAAGTAAGACAGCGGATGAAATGGAAATTCAGATGTCAGTATGAAAATATGGAAACTCTGGACATGCTCTGCTCCACCCCATTCCTCCTCTGCAGAAAGCAGGACCACACCACTTCAGGTGCCTTTACCAGGAATTAATACATACTGGTCTGTTTTGGCTGCTGGCTTTGGTCCAAAGTCTGGGTCTAGGATAACAGCTTTTCATTAAATTAATAATAATCTTTTCTTTCAGTAATGACAGGTTTTCAGGAAATATTTTATTTTCAGAAAAGGTTTTAATTAAAGATAAAATAGGCAAAATCTTGCCTAACTGAAAATGGACTGTGTATGTATTTTATTTATAAATAAATAGTTATGAATTCCCCCCTGTTAACAAGCTTAAATCAGCCCCTGCATCATAGCTGCATCTGACACAAAGATGACCTGCAATTTTTTGTATTTTCAGGAAGTATAACAAATGGTAGCATGATGTTTTAAGAAAACCTCCCTAAAGATTTCTTAACCTTGTTTTTACTCTGAAGTTGGTCTATATAGGAGCCAATAACAATTAGAAATACTGTAAAAATCACTATGGATATTGACATAGTATTTGCTGCAGTGCCTGTAGCGCAATTTCTCATTTGGCCTTATCTACCACAGAGGCTGCCAGGCGTGGTGGGGTACCAGCTCCCATGCCACCCTGTCAGGTCCTACCCCTGAGTTTCAGTGAGGAGAAGGACCCTCTTTGCTGCCTGCCATAGAGCACGGGCTGCAGCATCCCTTCAGGGTGACAGGCTTCTGCCAGACGTTTGACAGTGGATATAGATCAAGTATTATGGTACTGTCCCTGTAAAATTGCCAACCAAATTTACGAGCAGTCAAGTAGCCACTGTCAATCTGGAGTCATATATCTTGATGGAACAAGGCAGGAAGAATTAAATACATAATGGATGAAAAATGTAATTGAACACATTTTATAAAATGACATATGTTCAGCTGTACATTTATTTAACTGAACACTGTGAGTTAGCTGGTTAACTTCAGCAACTAGTTAAAAATTGAAAGCAATGTGTGTCAAGGAAAGTGAAGACATCAATGCAGGCAGAACTTGCTGAAGCTTCTGACAGAAAGCAGTTTTGCTTTGATTCACTGTCTGGGTTTCACCCCTCTCAGCTAGAAAATCTGGAAAAGGAGAAGCTCTGTTTCTCTCTACCAAGCTATATAAAACACATAAAAACTGTGTGATGGGACAAGACCTACTAGACATAAAAACATAGAAATGACTAGTTCAATTCACTGACTGCTGATACTAAATCCTTTCTTAAACCGTGTCAAATGCAAAACATCTAAGTTCGCAATTTGTGTCCCGCTCATTTAACTGAAAATAATTAATACGTAAAAAGCAGGTTTATGTATTAGTTACAGTTTATTATGCAGTTTTCCTGGAACCCAATTTCTGTCCAAGAAGAATGTGCCACAAATCATAAGCAAAGAAAAGATATTATCCAGTGATAATGAAGTATATAATTAACTTTTTCATAACATTAAAAATTTAGGATTCTAAATACTTAGATTTCAAGATACATTATTGCTTCCACTTCATGAAAAGAAGTATCAAATTTAATGTAAAGCACCTATTCATCAACTTCTTAACAACTTAATAAAATCTATGTATCTTTAAGATAGTAAACAAACATACCGATTTAAAAAAAAATCTCCAAACATAGTGCTTGAATTACTCAAATTAAAACTCCCGACCATGGGAAAGCATGATCACCAGTTCAAAATAACCACAGCTCTTCTAAGTTGGCGTTTTATACCTGGGGATGAGTATCTTTACATGATAGCTGCAGCTGACGGAAGTGTCTTGCCTGGCTCCTCTATTGGGAAACACAGACACGCAGGTTTTGCTCAAGGAAGAGGAATAGCAACACCCCCCACACCTGGATCAGCTCTGACATGCACCCCCAGCTGCACCTATGAGCATGGAAGAAGAGGAGGAAACGCCATGCTGGCAGCAATTGTACTAAAATGGGCTCCTATACCAAAACACTGGAGATGAACTCCACCTCCAGCTTTCATGTCTGAGGTTTGTCTGCCTAATTAGACAACATGGAAGTTTGGCTTTTTCATGCTTCCCCTTGGGGGAAGCTTGGCTTTAAGTCCAAATATTGTGGTCACTCTCACTACGTTTTCCTCAGAGTCACGCTGATGTAGCTGTCTTAAAATAATTGGAGCTTTTAAAGGAAAGCAACAGAAAACAAAACATTTTTTCTTTTTTATTTTTAATATAGAGAAACAGGGAAACTTTTCCTGACTTCCTCCTTGGAAAGGCTTGAATGGGGGTAGATGCATATGTATGAAAATATTTCGAGAGAACCTGTGGCTGATAATGGGATAAGGAGCAGAAAATAGGATCTTAAACCAGGAAGGATCAGGCAAACTCAACTAGGATCAGGCTCTCAACCTGGCCGCCCTTCCCCTGCCCGCACACGGCACTTGCCGTGGCGCAGGAGATGTCTCGTCCTACCTCCTTAAAATAGTTGCTCTCCTTTGTGTTTATCTTGGCCCAAGCAGCTCAGAAAAGCAGCCTGGTTTTGTTTGGTTTTGTTTTGGTTTGTTTTGATTTTGAAAATGACTACACATATAATGTGTGACATATTTGTCTTCAAAACTAGAAGGGATCTGAAATCATGGAGTGAAGAAGGTTCACAAAGTCTCAGAGTTACAACACAAGCTGACTGTTTACCATCTTTACTCAAGTGCAAAATATCAGCTGGTTGGGTTTTTGCGGGCAAGGGGGGTTGTGGTGTTTTTTCTTTGTTAACCATTTAACAGTATTTTATCTGAAACAGGAAACAAGGGTTACCGTGAGGTCAGGCCATAGGGTCTCCCAGACCACTGAGGAAAACAATAAACATACAGACAGCAAAGCCTTGGAAAGTGAGAAGGGAACTGTTGCCTCCACAAAGACTAAATCAATTATTTTTCCATAAAAGAGCAAAGTGAATGAACAGGGACTTTAGACATGACAGCAAGCAAGGACCTGAGTTAATGTACGGTCACACATGAGTGATGTTGTGAATGCCGGCGTGTGCGTGGGGGACGAGGCGAGAGGAAAGGTGGGAGGCAGACAATTGTTGGCAAAGCCCAGGATCCTCCCCAGCACCCTTTGAAATCAAGAAAGTATTACTTGCTTCTTAAAAGTTGGGGTCAATCCAGCATTCTGAGGAGGGAGCATGCTGCCAAGTCTCTGGTCGGTTTGGAGTACAGGCATTTAATCAATTACATTTGCATTGCCAAGGTTGTAAAAAGAAAATAGCTGTTTAGTTCTGTGCCCCGTATTTTGTCTATGTAAAACTAGTAGTGATGCTTGACTTCTGTGTGAAAACAAATTAAAGAAACACCATTTACACCAAGCAACCTGTAAACAAGCATGATCTGTCCTGCAGATGATGTTTCCAGGGCTAGCCTTAGTCAATCTGAGTGCAAGTAAATACAGGCAATGTCTCTTCCTCCCCAAAGAATGTTAACTTGGTTGCTTTCTGTGGGGAGCACACAGCCTTCCTCCCCTCCTCTCACTGCCCCACAGCCAGACCAAGGCTGCTCCAGCCCACCCCAAGACCCCAGTCCCTCGACCAGCTTCTCTCCCGTGCCAGAGCAGCCCCGTGCTGAAGCCACAGCATGGTTCAGGGGCTTCCGTGGGGTTGGGAAGTGGGGGACAGTGGCCTGCAGGCACTGCAGGACACTTCCAGCACCCACTAACTGCATCTCATCTGCTTCATGCCACTCTCTTATCTTATGGCATGGTCAAAAAGGAGATAAGTTGTCTTGCATGTGCCATAAGGAGCTGCCTGCCAATGGGTGTTTACTCTAGAGAATCTCATCCAGCAGCTTGAAACATCAGGACTACGCAGGCCTTGAAGGCTGGGCTGCAAGAGCGGGGAATAAAACAGTGATTTTTTTTTATTTTTACCTTTATGTGCTTTGCCTGTAGCCTTATTACGCAAATTATGAGTTTCTCTATTGCTGGTCTTCAGGGTGAATCTCTTCCCCTTCTTTATGATGCAGCTCCAAGGTCTGAAAAAAGCAAATATTTAGGAAGGTGTTTATAAACAATTACATTACACTTTGCTGTCATAGTATGATCACAGATGCTCAATAGACTTAGTACCATGTGCGGAGTGTATGCCTAAGAGAACAAAGTACATTGGCTGATGCACTGAGGAACTTTTGTGATGTATGCCAAATTATATTGGATGAGTATCACTTACACACTAATTTCTTGTTAAGCACTTTTAACCAGAAGTTGAATACTTCCTCAGCAACCTTATTCTACACCCCAGTGTAAAGGGTTTGCAGGTCTTGCCGAACAAGATGCCAGTTTACTTCTATAAAAAATCCAGTAAAATTTTACACTACCGACTGTGACACGGTTTGTAGATTAACAAACCCAACAAGACACTTACCCAAATCTTCCCAGATCCTGTCTTTCTGGTAACTTGTGCCAAAATTGCTGCTTGACATATCAGCGTTGCTTTTATTTTCCACTTACTGAGACTAAATAAAAGCATAAATTCGTCCTTTCTTTGTAACAGAGTCCAAAACACCCCTGATGACTGCAATGCCTCCATCCTGGCTCAAGACACATGAGACACAAAAGAAAATGGAGCTGAACTAAAGAATGGGAAAATGGTGTTACAACATCCCTGGCTGAAGCATATAAAGAAGGCTCTTGCTCCATGTAAAAGGTAGAATTTGCTGGTGTGTGGAAAGGGCAGCCTGACCACAGAGGTTCTTCTTTATATTGCATTGCACAAAGGCGAAGGTGGGCTTCACTTTCTCACAGCGGTGCACACATTATAAGGACCATCTGGCTGGATGTTGCACATAACTTTCTGTTTGCTTGTTGCATGTGTCAAACACCTAGACAGTAATTTTGGAGGATTCCTTCTGAGACTGTTTTTTCAGTGTTTCCATGAATAGTCCATTTGAAAAGAGCAGGAATTATTACCATGTTCTCAGGGAACACATATGCTACTGTGTGGGCGCCAGGTCTTTGCCCAGTAAGATTCCTGCCAAGTTTGTCAAGTTGGAGACAGTAAAGGAGGGATACTCTGCCACACACGGGTGTCTGGTCCTGCTTCAGGTGCCTCAGGGTATCTTCCTGGATCCAAGCTGCTGCTCTAAGAGGTGCAGAACTTCTCTAGCTCGCATCTAACATCCTGGCGGGGTGGCTTGAATGCTCCAGGCACCTCAAATGGCCAGCGGCACACTAGGTAGACAGGCTACCATGCACTAGGTGCCTATGCTCGAGCAACAGACTCCTGACACAAAGCGAAATTTTAACAACCAGTAAAATAAAACGACCTGACCTCAAGCCTAATTAGGCTCTCACAGAGCCCTTATTTCCCAGGGATTTTCTTTGGGGTGGCAGAGCACGCGTTCAGCTCATAATGCTGATGGGTCAGCGTGGGGATGCCTTACGCCCCATGCCTTCAGGGAAATCGTCTTGCTAGAGCCCTAAGGCGGGTGGGTGGAACTGGCTTCTTGGTGATGCAAAACCTTCTGTAACTGAGAAAATGCCTACACCAGCTGTGCTTGCAGCCAAGGTGGCTGTGGATATCTGGGCTAAGTTTAATCAGGCGGAATCAGGCGGAACCCTGGGATGATAAGGCAGCCACTGGCCCCCCTGGGGAGCCTGTGCTGCCACATGCTCGGCGGCATGTGCCCTGAGATGGCCAGGCTCTAGCACTGAAAGGTGCTGAGGGGGCACCTACCTGTCCTGGCATTGCACCCACAACTGTGATTTAAGGATGCAAAAATATCTGCAAGGAAGCGTAGGTATAATTTACAATTTGCATTGCCTGGAAAGGGCTTTTGGGTAACCAGCCCACACAGACACATGTTGCAAAATACAATATGGGACACGAAGTGCTAAAAACCAGGTTGGGTTGGAGTCTAGCTTTGTTCGGTAGAGACCACTTCATGTCACATACTCTCGGTTATGTTCCTTTTAATCTTCTGTTGGCATTTCTGTGCTCTCTGTGTGTCTGGCTGTAAATCCCTAAGGGGAGGGACCTTTTCTCACTCAGTGTTTATTGCATACAGAGGTATTGGTCCCAAATGAGTCATGAGGTGCTAATGTGATTCTGAGTAGGTATAAGGATAGGTCATCTCTAGTTTTGAGCTGGGGTAATTGCAAGTTTGCAGAGATCTGTGACACCTCACCCATTTAAGAGAGTGGAATTTGGCTCGTTACCCGTGAAGAGTTCTGTAATGAAGATTAGCCAGTCACATGAGTTAGCCTCGAGAAGTTAAAGTTATCATAAAATTTCCTCCATAACTGAGAAGCCACAAGTTTTGTTTATGAATTCCTGAGAAAGCTGAAAGCATTTTCTGTTTGCCTTTAACCAGGAGAAAAGTAACATTACGTATGCCGAGACAGAGAGCAGAAGAAAAGGACAGGCCCTCTCTGTCACCATTTGTAAATGCCGTTTTTAAAGCTCTGTATAGAACCTTAATCCAGAGTTTGTGGGTGTCATTATCTCTGTCCTCAGAAGTCACAGGTCGGTCTGGAGAACATCCCTATCTGTGGGCATTGTGTGGGACCATAAATCACCTTTCCCTTCCCACCTATGCACAAAAGCGACAAAATACACCATTGTAGGCATCAGATGCAATTTTTTCATGGCTGAAGTGCTGGAAGGAATGGAATTAGCAGGAGAGTTTCCAGCCTGGAATGATTTGACTTGGTAATTCCTAAACACTGACATCCCTGTCTCACAGTGGCAAAACCCATCTGACACCATCCAGGGAGTCAGGCTCATTTATACCAACAGCTGACAACTATACCAATGCTGTCATTACTGAATGGCTGTCGTTGCCTTAACTTCATTTCAGCAAAGCAGAAAAAGCCCACCTCTTGCTCTTCACTCAAGAAGATGCTGTAATTTCCTGCTGTTTTCTTAACAAGCAGAGCTACCTAACAAAGAGCATTCCTGGGAATCCAGATAAAACTGCCTCCCAGGCTAGGTCTTCAGGCAAATATCTACCCTTATCCTGGGCAGGGCAGACATAGCCTTGGGCAGGGCTTTGGCTGACCCTGAAGCAGAGGGGTGATAATTCACAGCAGCTGTGGGTCTGTCACCTGTGTTGCTGTTTAGTGGCTTCCCTATTGCAGAGAACATGGTTGTGAATGCACCTCCCTGCATCTCTTTGAACTTTTGTTAATTCCGTGGGATTGGATAAATGTATTGATAATTAGGCAAATATGTTTGTTTCAACACAGCACATAAATCTCAGCTATCTCTATTCATGAAGGAGCATGCAATAATCCTGTTTTCTATTTATATGCTGCACTCCACTTCCTTCACTTGCCTGCACTTCCATGCAGTTTGTGATTTGGCAGCAATATATCCACTGATGGCTACTAAATGTGTGTCCCTTCCAGCTCAGGGGGCCTAAAGCTACTCACTCCTGCAGCCTGGATGATATATGAGACTTAATTCTTGCCCTGTTATTTTTATTTTTTCAGCTAAGTATCCCCTACTGGATACCGCCACCTTTTTTACTAGACCAGCTGGACATTTGGTCTGACTCAGTGGACCGTTTTTATGTCATAAAACTCGATTAAAAGGTGGATCTAGCACTTCCCAGCTCAAGAGGACTGTGGTTTTCCTAACCCTGGTTAACCAAAGGTATTTCCACATGAGCTGAGTAGCACCTGGCTTTGACCCTTTGAACACATACAAGACTCAATACAGACATACAGAAAAGGCATTGCATTGTTGTGGATAAACTGAGTTTGTGAGAATGTGAGAAGATTACATCACATTACATCCAGATTTGCACCACTGATGAAATTTCAATGATATTTGTATTTCCTATGAATTATGAATTATTTGTCTGGACAGATTAACAATGAAACATTTAAAACCCTTTAGTCTTTATTACCTCCTAACTCTTCATATGATGCTTCAAACCAATTCACTTCATCAAACCTGCCTGTTTGATATAAAATTTGGATGTTCATTTCATCAAAGCATGCATTGAATGTGCTGTATATCCATTCACAAGCAAGGAGATTGCATTTCAAACACCGATACCTAATACTTTGAAGCAAACTGTCTATTATCACCGTGTGCAGAAAAATAAACCTAATTCTATATTACAAAGTCATATACCGTAGAATTTTTTCAGGATTAAATGAAAAAAAGAATTGCCAGCAACGTAATTTATGGATTGCTGCAGCATTGCAGTTACAGAGAGCTGTTGGTGGAACACTGTCGTAGCCCAGTGAAGGCAGAGGCATTATATGGTCCCGGTTATCCGTCCCGCTTCATTCTGTTTCCTTTGGTGGGTGTTAAGAGGAATGGGCTTGGAGGACCAGGAGAGAGGTCAGCTGGCACATGTACTGGCAGACCTGCACAGCTCCCCACGCTGCCAGGCTGCCTGCCTGTGTTTTGCCTGTTGCTGCAGGGAGGGGAGTGAGGGAAAAGGATGCAGCCCGGAGTGCTGCAGAGACAATCCTCCCCGCAGAGCTACCGGCAGCCTGGCTGTTCAGCGCAGAAGTGGCTGGCGGTGAACCTGCAGGTGGCTGGTAGTTTGTGGGATGTGCTTCCACGACATGTTACCAGAGTGACTTTTAATGGCAGCGGGGAAAAGCCATGGCCACAGCTCCCTGATAATCCATTCTGGTCCTTTGCTTCCATGCAGGAAAACAACGCTGAAAAAGAATCGTGGAGCTCTGAAAGTCAAAAGGCTCTCCTTTTGGTTTTCTGCTTCATTTAATTGCAAACGGTGTTTGCTAGGGCTGCATCTTCTCTTTCTGTCCCACTTGTCTCAAGCCAGCTTCCCCAGCAAGAGAAACATTTTGTTTACTCTTCTCAAAATGCTGTGCATTACTTGCACAAATGTTCAGTCATGTGATTCAGAATTTTAATGAATAACGAAATAGCAACTGACCCAGTGCTTGTATTGGAACATCCATGTGGGAAGGGTATCGAGGAACAGCAGCTTCACACAGCCATGCTGCTAATTAGGCTCTGGGCAAAGCAATACAACCATTGGAAGAATAGAATATATTGTCCTTTCTCCATCAGATCTGTTGAGAAAAAACAGGCCGAGGCCAAGCACGTAATGGCATGCAACAGATGGTACCATCTGGGCAGCGCAGGCTGTCCTCCAGCCAGAGCGGTCGTACTCTTGGCTCCCTATTAAATGCATGGGAGGTGCATGGAAAGCAATGGCACAGGGCAGCAGGTACGTGAGGATGGAGTTGGACCCTGCTGCCAGCCAGTCTAGCCTCACCGACGGCGATGGCACCGCTGCGGCTTGTGGCAGTTAAGAAGTTGTCTTGTAGGCAATAGCCTGTATTCTCTCAGCTTTAAAACCATGCATAAGGCTATATGGCACAAAAAAATTGCAAAAACTAGTCCTCTGCAACTTCTTCAAGCTGGCTGCAGATCCTCTTTTCAGCCCTGCTGGTGTCACCATGAAGGTTACGGATTCAGGATAGCCTGCAGACCAAACCCTTGGGCTATATTTGCTCTCCCTCTTCGTGACCTTCACCCCAGCCAGCACCCTGTGTAACCCCTGGCCGTGCTGCCCCAGGGAGCACCTCCCAGTGTGTGGGATTAGTTGGCTCTGCTGGGAAGAGCTTGAGTGATCTGGAGGGGAAGGAAGGGGGTCTTTGGGGTTTATTGCACTCCCACCACACTCCAAGGGTCCCCACTGTTTCTTTCATGCCCCCACTCACTCCCAAGCTTTCCACAGGGCAGCAGGTGTAGGGGAGGGGACGTTCCATACCAACACCTTCCCCCCAGCTTTAAAGTCCCCCTCTAGCTTTCTCAGAAATGTTGCTCCTCTTGCAGCACAGGGTCTGCAGGGATGGTCTCACCAAGAGCTGCTCTGAACGGGGAATGGGCACGTAGGTGTCATCCCAGAACTTCCATTCTGATGTAATACCGGTCTTGTTCCTGGAGCACACAATTATTCTGCTGTGTGATTGTTTTTAACATATATATATGTTTGATGCAGTTGATTCCAAAGGGGCTGTTATGGTTTGAGAAAACCCATAACAATATATTGTCGTTTAGACAATTATTCTCTCACCCGATGACCCCTCTCCACCCAGGAAGGGGGATCGGGAAGAAAACAAGAAAACCCAGGGGTTGAAAGACAAACAGATTTAATAGGATAGAACTAGATAATTAACAGTACTAACACAAAAGAACCCATATTGATACTGATGCCCATATATACTGTACAAGGATTATACTCAGCCAACTCTATCAGTAGGAAGCTGTGCAATCCCAGCAGTGGACAGTAAATGTCGGACACTGCGAGCGCTACAGCTTTGGGATGAAGGGAAAACCGCAGGGATCCAGCACTGGGGCAGGAAGTCCTCTGGATTGCTGACATCAAGGGAGAGCCATCAAGGGGGAGACATCAAGGGGGAGAGTGAGCAAGGGGGAATGCAAGTGAACTTTTCTAATTTATATTGAATGTGACGTTCATGGTATGAAATAATCCTGTGGGCCAGCTTGGGTCAAGCGCCCAAGTCTTGCTCCTCCTCGTCCCTGCACCTGGCGAGCTCGAAAACACTGAGACCTTGAAACTCACACACCATAGCTGGCTATACAGTAAATATCTTCACAAATTCAGATACCAGAGTTTTACACAAATACGGCTTTCCCAAGCATTAGAAGAGAAATTAGTCCTATGTCACTCAAACCAGGACAGGGGCATAAAACACCTTGGGAAAAAATGGTGTCTGCATGGAGGCGACTAATGCCATTGTAATGACAGCAGGTGAAGCTCAAGCTCTAACTCCTGCAGTATGAGCTGCCTGTGGCATGTGCCTGATACGGAGGAGAGTAAGGTTCACTCCTTCAGCTTGGACCTGCCTTCCAGCAGAGGGTTTGGTTTTGTTTGCTGTTAGGTTGGGTGGGCATGAGCTGCACACCTAGAGCAGAGGGACCAGATCATTTGAATTGGTTTGCCCAGCTGAGGAAACAATGTTCCCTCCTTCCTCCCCTCCCCAAATCCATGCTTGGCAAGGGCTGCTAAGCTCAGACATAGCACAAGGCTCTTAGCATGGCTTTTGCTATTATGGTACAGTGTCCTGAGAGCTCCGAAGATGGGCAGAGCCCCCTAACATCTACCTGGCTGCACCCACAGAGACTTGCTGGCTGTAATGCCTTTGCTACTTGTTTGAAAGCTCTTGGGCATTTCCAATGTGCAATGAGAATATTCTTTAAATTACCAAATTTTTTTTGCAGGATATGAGATCTGTTGCCTGTCTAGCTCTACAGGCAGCTCCTCTGACAGAAAAAAAAGAAGCCTGGGCACAGTAATAATTCTGCTTGCTGTTATGGAACAGTAATTATTCTGCCTGACCGTGTCAGTGGACTGCGATATCTCTTGCTCTCTCCACCATCCCCCAAACAATATTGCTTCTGGCTAACTGAGAAGCCAATGCAGCATGAAACACCTGTATGCTGTGTGCAATACACGTGGTTGGAGGAGGTTCCCTGGAGACCCATCTGCACTACTTGCCAGTGTCTTTACGGAGGGTGAATTGGAAGGGGAATCCATTAAAAAGAATGGGGGGAAAAAATCAATAATATAATTAGAAAACATTATATGAGGTAATGATGCCAATTAAAGAGAAATGCACCCATTTAGAGAGGGCTTGGACTGACTGGCGAGGGTGAAGGGGTGCGAGCCCCCATGGTGCACACATTCTGCTCCCCCTGGCGCAGGGCTGGCACCCTTCCCAGCGGCGTGCCACTGCAGCTCGCCTCGGTGCTGTGCTGGGAATCGATGGGCGCCCAAGAGGGAGTCTAACGGGGGCAAAACCTCTCTCCCTGGTCTCCGCAGGACAAGTCAAACCCATGGCTCGAGGCAGGCATGGCTGGGGAGCTGCTGAGTGTGTGTATAGGGTGAGGTTTCTTGGATGCCTTGTCTCACCCGTGCATGTAAGAGAAACACCAGCCATGAATGCCCCAGAAACAAGCAGAAAACAGCAGAGCAGCTGGAGAAACACTTGCTCTGCTGCCCACGGAGAAAGAGAGGGGAGGTTTGGGGACAGAGCTCCTGGCTGGGGAAGGGTCTTGAACAGTGCTTTAGGGAAGCGTATGGTGGTGTCTGAGCCATTTGGCATTCAAAGAACGGAGGCAGTTTGCCTGCTCTCTTTACATTAGCAGAAGTGCGCAGAAAGAATGCTTTTTCTTCTAATGAAAGCAATTCACACATTCCCAAAGATTTTGGATTCAAAGGAGCAGTAGCATGCTAGGGAAGAATGTCAGTTTTAGGTGACGGCAACCACACAAGAAACTCCTTCAGATTTCTTAGGATTCTTTAGAAAAGAATGAAATAAGTATAACTTCCAAATAATATTAAAATCTGGGGAATGGTTTTGAGTAGGCTGTGCTATGCTCTCTGTAGCATAAATGCTTATATGTTACTTGTGGTTAAAGAAGGAGTAAATACAAAATAAAATGTATGAAACATCCAACACTACAAAAGAAAGTAAGCAATCTTCTATTTTATCTTCTTTTACTTTGAAGAGGAAGTACCTCCCTGAGCTCCCAGCAAACTCTTTCACTTTCTCTGGCTGGGGTCAGGTGTGGTTAGACAAAACTAGAATTGTCTAAAATTTGCTAATGATTATTTGTTATCAGAGTAGGAGCTTTTTCAATAGCAGAATATTTGGAGGACTTTTTGTTTTCTTGATACTGCTTTTCATCGTGCTTTTCATTTAAGTCCTTTCCTTGTTTCCTTCAATGGGAGAAGAATTGAACAAATGATGGGAATCTGTTTTGTGACTCCATGGCAGCTCTTCTCTCTTCACATGCTGTGCAAGGAAAGCTACTGTATTTTTGTATGAATGTTTCACGTATTCACACCTATCTCTACAAACATGAAATGTGTGCTAACCTGACATCCCTGGCTCCACCCGTCGAGGTGAAGTTGGTCAATGAATGCATATTTGCCCGCTGAAAATCTTCATTTTGGCCTGTGTAAAAGCTTAGCTTTTCTCTGCTCTCTTTGTGAAATATTGTCAAGAGTTTGAAGTGATGAAAGGGAGAATACCCTATATGCTATATTGCTCTATTCTTGCCTTCAGTTTTGACTCCTCCTTCTTTGTTTTCATGGCTATCTTGATCATAATTGAAGTTAAAAGCAATTTCCACCATTTCAATGCCAAGTTCCAGTTTTTCTCCCCCTATGCCTTATTGTCTCTTTTTAACCGAATTCTTCCCCTTAATATTCACCTTAAATACATGGGCCAGGCCTTAACAGTACAGACATTTGGTTCAAGGAAACAGTTATCTTGCATCTGTTGTTCAAGAAAACGGGTACTGGAAAGTGGTACTTCCTTCTTCTAGGGCTCAGATGATCCTTCTTCTCTCTTCTTTGTTCCTCACAGTCCATCAGCTGCACGAGGGAAACCAGCGCTTTACGCATCGTTCCTCTGAGGCTATTGCTACTCTCCCCTTCTTTTCCTCTCTCAATCTCGGCTGATGCTCAAGGGGGAGGAAAGCACTTATGTGTCTCTTTTGGGGCTTAGTCTACATTCCTCTCAAGTCTCCAGGATGTTAAAGGGGACCTGTGGGGGCTCACCATAAATAAAGTATGGTTTTAGCATTCATTAGACATCCGCCTGTCCCCTCCTCTTCATCTCTTTGACTCGTGCTCTCGTCAACGAATGAAACGAGTTTGCAGCCAGTGTAGTGGATGAGAATGCAGCAATGTTTGGAGTACGTCCTTTCTGCACAGGAAAAACACAGCGTTACCTCCTTCTCTGTCCAAGCCTGTGTCCTCTGTATGAGCTGCGTGAGTGAGAGGAGCAAACTGAAGAAATGCAGGACAGGGAGATGCCCTCATCCCACAGCGAAGCAGCAGAGCCCTGCATGGTGGCCCAGCCCTTCTCACGACCTCCAGGAGACGCATGCTTTAGCTGTGCTTCTCATCTAATTTTACTGTAATTACTAGGGCTGTTCCAACTCGGCTGAGTGCTACAGGCAGGAGGCAAAATGAAGGCACGATTAAAATAATTGCTAGGTGTGGCCAGCCTTGTGGTGCTCAGGCAGCCGAGGGAGCACCACGCCGTGTTGGAGTGAGCCAGGAATCAAGCTTACATCGCTTCTCTGCGCAGGGGCTGCCCAGGCACAAAGGTGGTAACCGCCTTCTGCAAGGCGTGAAAGGCAAGGTTGCAGCCACCATCAAGTTTAGGAAAAATGACAGGAAAGAAGTATCAAATGAGAACCGAAGTCGGTGTTTTTCTATACATAGGTCTCTTCATTTAAGAACTTCTTAGCTAGCCACAAATATCCTTTCTGAATAAAGCTGCTATTTATTTATCACATACATATACATGACTCGGCATGGCTTCAAAAACACTGCAAAAACAAGGCAAATCCCATTTCTTAGTGGTTGTGTGTTAGATGAACCGTAACCCTGTATGTGTTTTCAGTTATACTGACTCAAGCTCATTGCTCTTGTAGAGTGTTGATCTAAAATTGCTCTTCTTTCCCTGGAAATATTGAAATTTGGCAGGAAATGTGTTACGAGGAAGTAATCTTTTTTGACAAAACAGTAGTTCAGGCATATGGTTTCTTTCAGATTTTGGGATACTGAAGCATAGTTAATAAGGCTGTTAGACGTGCTGCTTATGGATTTGCTATCCAGCATCCCATTCTTATCTCTTTCCAACTCTAATAATCTTGTTGGAGGATCTAGGAGGGGAAAATCCAGCTATTAGACCAGGAAAAAAATGAGAATCAGAACAGTCTGTTAAATTTGATGCCATTTTATATTAAAATTCATACCCTCTAGTTGATCAAGGTATGTTCCTCGGCCAGTGCTCCTTCTCCTTTCAGTCCTATTTTTCAGCTGCACCTCAGCTGAAAGATGCCCTGATTTTATTATATTTTTGCTGGCCAGCTACAACCAAACCCCAGCTTCGCTGAACTTCCTGAGCAGGCCCAGTGTGTCAGAGTTTATTTGAAAAATAACAGTGTTGTATATCATTCTGCATTAACATACCGCCCTCCCAAATAAGATTGCTCTGAGAAGCAAGCACAGTCATCCTTGGACACCAGTGAGCACCATGAGCTTCTGCCCTCCCCTTATCTGATTAATTTCAAAAGTCTGACTGATAATTCAGATTTCAGGTGCAGGTCTTTATGGCTGCTTTTTGCCACTGTCAATGGGAAGCAGGCACACGCTGGGTTACAGTAACTGGGAAAATGAAGCATAAAGCTGTTTTTAAGTCTAGCGAAATGTGTAATATGTCAGTGAATGTGGCTGTTTGAGTCACAGACATTCTTGCAAGAGTAGATTTAATCTCATCGTTAAAGACACTGCCTGCTAATAACAAGTACAGGTCTTAAAATATTATTTGAAAGTCATTCAAATTTAATAAAGTGCTTTAGTCATTAGAAATGTTTGGCTTAGAGTCAGCCTGTCACATTGAATCGCCGCAGTATGTCACGTTATAATTTCCTATTTTATTTCACACCCAATCCTCCTCACCCTAATGATTTTATCAGAAAGGAGAATAGGGTAAAATGGAGTGCTTGAAGACACAAGGAAAAAAGTTAATGTTGGATGTAATGGTGTTGAAATCAGTGACTTAGCACCAGGTAGAAAATTGGATCAGTGGCACTACAGGACACTGAAGCTGTAGTAAACTTTCTAAGCAACAGGTATCATGAAAGACCTCCTTTTTTTGAAGACCCAGAGTACAGATTATAGAACATTATGTATTCTTTTCAAAATACTTTAAAAATGCTAATTAACCCTTGTCTACAACTGCTTTGTGAGACAGACATTATAATTTTCATCACTGTTTAACAGATAGCTTATCCATCTCAATTTCTTTAACTACACAGAGATTTAATGGCAAAGTTTGGACTGGAGGTCCTGAGTATTTATGATCAGAATATTTCCATCAGAAATGCTCTACTTGCTTATGCTGTAGGACCATCTTACCACCTAACTAAAATTAGAAAATGCCTCTGAAGTGTCATTTAACCTTAAGCTCCTCAAATCAGAGGTATTTGGGTAATCTGTTCTAAGCACATTTCAGTCAATAAGACATACTTGATTTTTTCCCTTACCTGATATAACAAACCTCAGAATACTCATTTGTTGTAAGACAGAAGAGTTTAACTACTAGTACAATTCTCATTTATAATGCAGATAGTAATATTTAGCCCAGATTTTTATTTTTTTTTAACTGGGTGACTTTCCTTAAGAGAATACTGATTTGGAACAGAAAATGGAAACTTGAGGCAAAGGAGAGTAGAGGTGGAATTGCTTGGAAAGCACTGGGAAAACAGATAAAGGCTGAAGGGCAAGGCAGCTGAGGAGTGAGATGCTGCCTATTTCTGCCCAAGAAGTGAGTTCTCCTTACCTGAAAGGAGTGCCATTGTCTGACACAGATGAATGGGTCAGTCTTTCTCCTTCTTTCTTTCCCTCTTTTGCTCTTTTGTCTCTTTCTCTCCTTTTTGGTTTCTTTTTTTTTTGGTTGGGGGGGGGGGGAGGTGTCCCTAATCAGAACAAAATGTTACAAAGTCTTGGTTATCATTCTGATTCAGGGCAGGAAAATATTTTAAAATCTCAAAAAGTTTTGCAAGATGGGAAAACCATTTCCCAGACAGATTTAGCAATGTCTTCCAGGACTTTCAAACAGCTGTGAAGCAAGACTGCCCCTCAGCCTAACCCATATTGGCTATCTCCAGTTAAATGAGTCTTTTCAAAGTATTATATCATGACTTCATTAAATCCCACAAAACTGTTTCCCCAGGAAATAACTTCAAGCCAACTGGATTCTAACTACCTGCTGTATCTCATGACCCCGTAATAATAAAAAACATGGTTGAAATAAGTCTGCGCATTGTGTTGCTCCCTTTCCCTTGCTCTGTAGCCTAACCTGTCACGGGGGCAATTGGAAAAAATCTGTTAAGGCTTCACTAATTTCTTTCCTCATTTCCTTTAGCAATCCTGGTAGCTGCCCAGGATACTTAGTCTTCCTTAAGAGCATTCAGTTTTTGGCACAAGACTTTTCATTTGTATCTGCTCATAATCTGTCTCCTCCTGTCATATCCGGAAATATGATCCCTTTGTTAAACAGTTAATTTGCTTCTCTTTGCAGAGGGGAGAGAGAGGCTGGAGGACTGCCTAACAAACCTGCAAGATCTTCCTTTCTTTTATTCCACTCTCAATTATTATTTCTTACTTTCATCTTTTTTCTATTGTTGAAAAGTATTTCATCCTTTCTATACACAGAAGATCAAACCACCCTTATGAATGAGCTCCTGGACTAGATCCTTGGCTGGGGAAAGCCAACACATCCCTGCCACAGGCAACAGAGCAGCCTGGATTTGCACCAGCTGAGGCTCTGATCTAGACGTAACAGTTTGCCCTTGCCTATTTGGTTTTGATTAAACCTCCAATATGGATCGTCTTCATAGTTTGTTTCCTCCTTGCATGGCTTTAAATGAGAGAAAAGTCCAGTTACACGCATTTGTGTGCAATATAACTGAAGCGAATGTGCTCTAAAATTGAAATAAAAAGCTAAAATTGATTTTACTTCTTTCTCTGTGTGCTGTATCACCCTAGAGCTCCTTGTTTCTGATATGGTGCTTGCTGGTGACATGGCTGCAGTCTGGCGAGAGACAGGGATTAACGAATGATAGTTGTGTGGAAGAAACAGCAGCAGCGAAAGGTAAGTGTGTTGGATTCCTGAATGATGGTCTGAAATGTTGATGCTTTGCACGAACAGTTAAAATCATTTTGGCAAGAGACTTCTCTACACTTTCCAAATGGTTTTAATGGTGAGTGAAGGCAAAATGCTCTCATTAAAAACGTGTGAGGAAAGCTGCCATGATAATAAAGCCACGTTCACCATAGTAGAGTCCTGATCAGCAACTACTGATGCTTATTTGTAACAGCAGACCTTCCTTGCTAATCACTGGCGACGTCTATCAGCAGACAGCAGAGCTGTCTTAAAAAGCTTGGGAAATGCCCTGCCATTCAGAGGTAAAAATGACAGAAAACCACACTCCTGGCAAACAAAAAGGCAATAAATCCCTCTTTCCTCCCTTAAGCTGTCAAGCGCCTTTTTTTCCAGTGGGGTTTTTCAGTTCTTCGGTTAGGCTTTCTTTAAAACATGAAGGTGCCCATGATAAAGTGTCTATTGAGTCTGAGGACAAGACAGGAATGAGACTGCAGGAGAGCGCAGAAGTCAGGGTCTGGCTGCAGTTTGATTCACCTCTCCATCATCACAGCAATGCTCTATTTGTTGCAATATTACAAGATGTGGGTTTCCAGGGCAAAAGCCTGGAGCTTGATTACTTATTTTCTGGAAAAGGAATTTTTTTAAAGAAGTTTGGATATATGTCAGACTCTAGCTATAGGAGCTAGAGGATGAAGGTAAGGGAAATAAAAAGAGTAAAATACTAAGTGTTATCTGAATGCTTTGGATTTCTTTCTTTCTTTCTTTCTTTCTTTCTTTCTTTCTTTCTTTCTTTCTTTCTTTCTTTCTTTCTTTCTTTCTTTCTCTTTCTCTCTCTCTCTCTTTCTCTCTTTCTCTCTTTAAAAAAAAAAAAAAGAAACTGACTTTGAATATGTAAGACCTTGAACCTGAAAAAAAGGCCCATCTAGTAAAGTGCTTTGTCTAAAATACAGAAATAATGTGCTTAGAGGAAATGCTTTCCGTAATACCTGGTATTGAGGAGGAAGGTTATGTCATGTGATGCATTTTCTCCAGAGCTGCAGATGGGCTATCGTGCAGCTGTATTCTTCAGTCACGTTTCCACAGTGATGCTTTTGCTCCAGCACTGGAGTCTCCCCGGATTCAAAAGGAGATCGCCAGGCACTTTAGAAGTGGGATTTCACTTCATCCATATCACCCAGGGGCTTCTGAAAACCACAGTTAAGCACTGTTGTTGAGCACCTAGATTTCAGTGAATAACAGGCTGAAGTTTAAGAACATGCCTAACTATTTAGGATCAAAAGTGAGAGACAAAAAACATTTCCAAACAAAGCAGAAATATTTTTTATTTAGTCTTGTCCTCTTATCCTTCATTAAGAGCAGCTATTTCCATTTCCAATCTTGGATTGACACAGAGGGCTGTATCAGGACTTTAACCACTCTCGTCTGACCCCAGTTCAGAGCATCTGTGTTTTGCACAGGACACTTGTGTCATAGACTAAGTTACTGGTGAGAAACCAGCTCAGGACACTGCCTTATGTGGCAGACTTTCCAGTGGGATGACTGTTTTCCTCTTTTGCATAAGTAATGTGGAAAAAAGATGTCCACATGTCTTTATGAGAGAAAGACAGGACAAAGAGAAAGAAGCTATTTGCATTGTTAACAGAAGGTTTAGATAGTTTATCTTTGTGAAATGCAAATGAGTGGCAAGATGAATCAGGGTCTGTTATTCTTATCTGACAGAATGCAAATTTGCCAAGGAAGAGAGTCCAGTGTAGGATTAAAACTATCTATTGTTAAGAGACGAAAAACTATTACATTGCAAAATTTGTAGCATGTATTTTAGAATCAGCCTGCAAACTTTATGAAACTCTTTATAAGAGTTCCATACTTTTGGCTATCACATATGTTTAACATCTTCTACAGGCAATATTCCCTGATTTCTAAATAGTACAAACTTATATAATTCTATCCTTAGATATTAACTAAAACAAAATATCACCATCACTGTATATTGAATTTCCCAAGTGCATTCTAATAAGCATGCGCATTTATTTCCTTGAGTACGGTTCTAGTATAGTCTAATGTATGCAAATACATACAAGGGACAAATGCACTTATGAAAGGAAAATGGGACTAAATACCTCACAACCACTGAAATCCATAGAATTCAGTTTCCACTGAACTCAGCGGGACAGTCATCTTAAAAAGGGTATGACAATGTTTTAAAAGTGATGTAAGATTTCCCTGCTCGTGGAAATGCTAAATTAAACACTGTTTCAAGCCAGGCACAAGCCTGAGCTTGTTTCCAATCAGTGGTGGTGCTCATACTGGTCTGTATGGTTCAGGGTCACTCTGTCAGCAGCATTAAACACCCTGGGGGTGTCGCCTGCTTCACCTCCCAGTAGTTCAGTCCTGATTTATATCAGAGCCACTCATTAGCAACAAAACAAACTCAAGCCTGGTGTTGCAGTCCTTCAAAACTGTGATCTGAAGGAAAAAAAGTAACAGTTGTTCTTGGGCTTAAGATGATAGGTCTCTGAGGGAAACGTGATGGCCCATGACATACAAGGAATTGAGGCTTTTGGCTCTCTCCCTCATGGTGGTACCCAGGTGGTACCCAAGGAGATTTAGAAACTGTATTTTTTAGAGTCTCAGTAATCCGACCTTGTCACCTAGTGTGACTCTCTACATTGGCTCATGTGGGATCACACAGGAGCACATTAACTAGATGAGTAATTTTCTGTGGCAAAAACTAAAGTCTCCCCTAACGCCGAGATGTAAAACACACCTCTCTTCACAGTGTGGTGGAGCTACTCAAAACGATAGTTTCTCCTCGAGCTTTTGCATGACATCAGGATAAATGCGCAGCTGTGGGAGCTGTGTGTGTATAAAGAATGTCAGTGTAAAGAAAATGATGGCATCTCAGATGGAGTACCTTGATATCTCACACATCAAAGGGCCAGGAGAGTAAGTAGGACAACAAAAACAATTGCTATGTTTTTCCACTCTCTTCCAGTTTCCTGGCATGTAGAATGAATCACCATGGATTCCTGCATAGTATACTCTTGTAAATAGGTATGTTAGCTTGGGGTGGTAGGTCAGGTGCAGATCAGAAGCAATCTTGGCGCCAACTTAATTGTGGTACAGAAAAATTTATTAAGTTCTGAACATAATAAAGGCCTGTGTACCTGAAAATGTTCATGCCTCTGGATTTGATGCACAGGGGTTTGTGTATTGTCAATATTACGTCAAGATTCAACTCAATCCAGTGTTTATGTGAAAATTTGATTCATGCTATTTGTATTTCTAGGTTGTTTTAGTTGCATGTGCCCTAATGTTTTCAGACACGTTTATGTGGTGCTAATGCAAAGCAAGTATCCCAACTAAAATGAGAGGGTTTGTATTGCGTAAAGCTGAATACTCCTAAATTACTCTAAACAGTAATGTATGCTGTGGTTGGGGAATACCGAAAAGAAACTTTAATATAAAGTAATGAATAAAAAAAATCAAATTCTTGATCCCAGTTATTGCTTATCAATGACCATGCCATTGGTGAACGCTCTTGAGATCACTATCAAATGGGTCCACCTTAATTCAAAAAATGGCAAAATGAACAGAGCAGAGGCCAAAGACTGATTTCATTATACAAATGAAATGGAAAAATTCAGTGAAATTCCATCCATCCCTGAGGACTGGCTCCACTTAGAGGTTAGAGGAATCCCTAAGAGTGATCTCACATTTATGGGCTCTGTAACTGTCATTCATTAGCAATTGTAATGTGATTATGACTCAGGTTAAAGCAACCAGAAGAAAATAATGCCAGTTGAAAACCTGGCCATTTGGAAGCCCACAACAAAACCCCTTTGTTCCTCTTCAGGGACGGGATTTCACCCTAGGAGTTTACTTGTTTTCCATAGGATGCCCACAAAAAGAGAGGTTGTCCCTCCCGAAGCCACATGCCCTTTAATGGTCTGTAAAGGCAGAGGAGCAGGGTGCTTGCTCGTGTGTGCTGTGGGAAAGAGGGGTCCTGCACAGCCTCTCCATCCAGTGGGGATGGGGACCACGCTTTGGCCACTGTCCTGCAGTGAATTTGCATCCTGAAGAGATTGGCAGGACTCTTCTAGCTTGACCTGGGACCAGCGCAGCCTAGTCCTTCCCCATTCCAGTTTGCAGGAGGTGACTAGTGAGTTTGCTGAGCTCTGCTTTCAGGGAACCCAGCCTCCTCCTCCCTCTGTGGTGGCTTTGTCTGCACCAAACAGGTTTAGAAAGGCAGCATGTCTCTGAACACATTCTTCAGGCATGGTAAACCCAAGGCTTAACCACAGCCAGCTGACGTGTTTCTATCTGTATTGTCTCAGGAGGCTGATGGGACATGCGTAGGTGCAGCTGTGTCAGACAGGGTGACAGGTTTTGCCTGGGGTGTCCCTCTCATATGCAGGAGGCAAAGCCACCAGGAGTAGCTGAGTCATCCTGGCACACTGGTCTTGTTACCCCCTCTTTGGCAGCAGTAACTCTGACAAATGGACCTTGGAGAAAAGTGAGCTAGGGTTTTAGGTTTCTGCTAGCAGCTATTCCCCATAATGCCAGCCCCCTGGAGGTAGGTAATTTAACCCTAACCTCATGCATGTGCATATTCTGTTCAAGGCAAGACAGGACCCCTGCTTCTCCTGAAAAACAAGATCACCAAATCACGAACTTGGCAAACACAAGGTGGTGAGGAGCACAAGACCGTGGTTGGATGAAAACCAGGAAGAAATTCTGAATTCCATGGAAGAAACTCTGCTCTGAGGAGGACACTAGTGCTCCCTTCTGCCTTCAACCAGGCTCTACTTTATGTCACCTAAGCTTGCTAGTAGAAGCTACTTTGTCTTCTCTAGCTGTGGCAATCCAAACTTTTGCCATCTACAGGGAGAAGTAATGACACCTTTATCTAATGGTGAAGGTGAAGAGGCACTTGCTGATATTGGGATGAGTTTGCTCACCTTCTCCTTGCTTTGGGCTACTAAAAACCTGCTAGAAGTGTGCTCAAATTTTTGTGTTTCCAGTCTTAGTTTTCAAGATAAAATGATAGACCAAAATGCTGTTTGATCTTAGAAATCGCTTTGCCGTACAGGTCCTTGGGCCACTGTAGTGACAAAGCCTGTGAAGACTGGGATGAACACTCTGAAGAGAATCCACAGGAGATCAAGGGAGTCCCACAGGTCATCTAATGCTGAGAAATGGTACACTGTTTACTTATTTCTTTAAAGCTATTAAATGCTTACTATGGCGGCTTTCCCACTATATTATTATATTTGTAATCCCATCAGTGTTTTCATCCCAAAGCTCCTACCAAATTCTCCATCAAACACACAGCCTGAGAGCAGGCTGGCACCCTCTGTTGGGGCAGAAGGGTCAGAGATGCCCTCAATTCCATCAGAAAAATCAGTGAAATCCTTCAGTTTGTGGAAGAAGTGTGGTAACACAGTAACTCTGGATAGCAGTATAAAACTATTGGACTGAAAAATCCTGAGGAGGAGAAAACTCATACAGCACAGAGAAATTTCTGTGCACGGCTCCAGTGCAATTGTGCCAAGTATTCCTTGTGTGTCCCTGTGATCTTACAAAAGGTCGACTCATCATCTGGCTGTTGTATCGGGCTTTCAAAAGCTGGGACATAGGCTGAAATATTACCCCACGCTGCAGTAAATGACTAAGCTCCCATTGGTTTCAATGGGATCAGGTTTTTATCCCATGCCTTTTCCCTCCCTTCTCGGCATACATGTTGACCTAGCTAAGTACTAAAAATGTTTTTTCTAAACTGTAAGAAGCCTGCTGGGGCTGCGTCTGAGTGCAGCGCACAAAGGACTGTGAATAGATGTCAGAACTGCAAGGGCTGGTTTGGTTTGAAGTCAGACAGCGTGTGCCTTTTCAAGGGCTCTGTGGCTGCATAAAACGCTCGCTCAAAGCACTGCCAGAATCCAAATCTACTGGTAATTAAAGAAAATATATATATATGTGAGGGGAAGAAGAGGCATGAGAAACACTCATGCTCTTTCCAGCAACACTTTTCTTATTAGAGAACAGATGTTGAATTTAGAAGAGCTACTCCCAGGGAAGGCTGCACTCACTCTGCCTCACACGACGGACGTGTTGGTTCTGGCGGCACCTATATTCACAGTGAGGAATTCAGGTCCACTGCTCTGTGGGGGTACTCAGCTCCTGTGCCCTGTTTGATGAGTGGGAGAAGAGTAGTTGCAATCCTTAGTGTAGGCATCTAGAGTCAGGGATACATCCCGCTCCAGTACTTGGGGGATGTGTGAAAGTAAAGAATATGAAGTAGGTCTGAATAGCATTGTCTACAAAGAAAAAAAAAAATAAAGTAACTACAATCCCTGCCTCTTAATTGCTCAGAACTTGTGTTTCATGCTGCCAGCCAGTGCAACCCTTCTCCTGGCATCTCTTCTTCCTCCCTGTTCCCTCAGCGATCATATTGCAAACCTAACACACTTGGTTCAATTCCATTTTTAAATTCACCATTGCAGATTCTGCCCCAGAGTGACTGCATCTGTCTCAAAAGAGAGACGGAACGGGAATTTAAATGTGTTTTATGTGGGCATTCAACTGCCTCTTTGGAGCCAAGAGATGAGTGTAGCTGAACCTGTCTAAGAATGTATATCCAGCCCGAGAGGGGCAACACTGACATACACAGCTGTGTTAAGGACAGTAAAAAGTGGCTAGCATGTAGGCATGAAAACAAGCTGCTGTTTAATTCCCAGCTCAGCAACTTGGGTTGAAAACTGTAACAACTGTAATTATCAGCAAGTTTCCAAGCCAGACAATTGAATCACTCGTCTGAGCAGATGCCTTTGGGGAATAGCAATAGAGCTGCACTCTTCAGCTTGTAGTACATGTACTCGCTGTATGGGAGCATAAAACCCCTGAAGGAGTGGCTCCACCATCGCCAGCACACTCCTCAACTTCCTACCACCCAATGGAGTTTGGATAAACTGGGGCCTGGGGGGATGGGGGGCAGCTCTTCCCACTAGCTCCGTGGTACAGAGGTGGGGGCACTGCGGGGCATCCCATGGGCTGGGAGACCTGAGGGCATTCGCTGCGAGGGGCCAGAAGGTGTAGAGGGAATCCCCAGCCTGGCAGTCCTGCCCTTGGCTGCAGCGGGAGCAGTAAGCACATGTGTTTTACGGCCAATAAATGTTGTAAGGTGGCAATGGTGGGTTTAGAAGCACGTCTCAGATGCGTAGTTTGCTACAGTTGGATGAAAGGCAGGTAAAGGAGACACCCTCTGCTATAACACAAAATCTGGCAGACAGAATTAACGTACTTAAAGAGGAGATAACTTGCACTTCTTTTTGGTGAGCCTGGGCAGGTTTGTTGTAAGAATTGCAGTTTACTGAATACAGCTACCTTCCCTTCAGGGTTTCTTCCCCTGCAGTCAGAGAGGATTAGCTTCAGGCAGTGGATACACATGTACCCAGGGGAAAAACCACTCTGGTTTTGTTCACAGTTTATTGCAAGGCTGCCTGTTTTCCACAAGAACTGCTCAAGCTCCAGAAGAGAACGCAGTGGGACTGAAATGCCAGAAGCCTCCCTCCGATCATTTTTCTTTTTGAAAAGTGCATATTTATTCCAAACCTTGGTAATTTCCTCCGTGTGCCTTGAGCTACATTTCTAGACCTGGGAGAAAGGGATCTTCGCCATGTTAAAGATCTCTCTGCTGTGTGACTAAGATTATGTCCCACTGTGGATATTTCAGTTTTAAAAGTGAGATGAGACCTGATAGTGATACCACATTAAACACATCTCCTATTGATCCTTTCTAACCTTGCAAAAGAGCTGCTCTGCATTAAGTACCTTTTACTTCAGCGCTGCTGATGGGACCACAGATGTTAACTGCCAGGCTAAATATCCTCAGAGGTCAGCAGACAGGGCATTTGAGAGGTCATAAAGTAATAATTTTCTGGCTAAGAAACAATAGGAGCGTTTACCCCTCTGCCCTCTAACGCAGCCTGAGGACATGCTAGTGGCTCACTCTGAAATGCATTTACAATATTTATAAATAAAAGGGAATTAATAAAAGCTCTCCTTCCCAGTGTTCCCTCCCCACCACATAGCGATTTGAATGTATCACAAATCAGCTTGATATGTCAAATTGTTGCACTTGTCTGAACTGATGACAAAAAGGCTTTGTACTGAACAAAGGGTTGTGCTTATAAAGGTGTATTTTCAGATCATCCTCTCCACTATTAAACGCTACCTGCTCTATACAAAGACCTGAAAGTAAATCACCTACTCTGTATTGAGGCACAAAAAAATCATCTATAGCTGAGGAGAGAAAAAAAAAACAGTCTGCTTTTTAGACCATACCTTTTAAGCTCTCTGGTGTTTCTCTGCTCTTTATGGACAGATGGGGCTGGCTGTCCTCCTGTCTTCTGGAATTTCCTCGGTATCTGCTCCACAGAGTTTTTTTTCCAAGACCACTGAGGAAATGGCAGTCAGACATTGCTGTAGAGAGGACAGCGGTATTGTTGCTGAGTTGTGTGGGCCAGATTCCCCGCAGCCATTAAAGAAGATAATCCATTTTCTTCAGCTGAAATACGACGATTTTTGTCAGTTGAGGAGCTGGTTTGCAGGCTCAGCCATGGGTTTGGAAGAGTTTTCTTGGTTTGGAGCTTTCTTGGTTTGCTTACCAAGGAAGCAGAAGGAAACAGCTGCTATTTTTTCCTTATAGACTTCAAGGAAATCATGGTGGTTTTCTCAAAGAATCAATGGGCAACCTAAATCACCTCTGGGGGCCTGCTGCTGGAACACCAGCAGATGCCTTAAGCACATAAAGAGACACTTCTGCTTGTATGCTAGTCCTTAAAAGGATTAGTCCACTTAATTTTAGATATTCTATGACTCCTTACAATCTGCTTTTTGATGAATCAGATCCATCTACTTGCATTGGACACCTTGCTTAGTTTATTCTTTTGTGAAAAGATGCAGTACATATTTTCTCAACATTTGGTAGTTGCTTTTGACTGGGTGATTTTTAGTCCTGTTTTTATTTCTCTTTCCTCTTCTTTGTCTTCACCAATATTTTGTAAACAAAAGAACCCAACCCAAACAAACAACAAGGGAGGGAAAAAATAAGCCTATGTTTGATACCTGCAGCAGCTTGAAAATGAGGTGAGTGTGTAATGGATAGTGTACGTGTGATGTGAGAATTGTGGTGCTTGCCAAAACATTATTGTTGTTACCATGTGTGTGAGAGGAAGATTAAGCTAATAGACTCATGCCAGCCATCTCTGAGGTACACTGTGGGAACCAAGGGGGTGGACGTTCTCTGGCTGCAATAATATGTGTGTGAGTAATTCCCTCCTTGAATTTTGAGTAAGGCCTTAGGAAGCTGGCCTGTTTTGTCCGTGGCTGGGAACAGTCAGTCCCACACAGTGGGAGATGCTCCTAGTTTTTAACTCTTTGCTTTAGGGCAACGCTATTCCCAAACACTCACTGGGCTTGGTGCTAAAATCTCCCCACTGGCAAGCGCTGGGTTGAAGAAGGCTGCCTGTCCTATAAGAGTTAGGAGGATAGAAAATATTCCTTCATGAAATGGGGAGGAAAAGTAAAAGGTCAAATATTCCCAAGGCAATTCTACTAAAGATAATGTAAAAATTGAATGAATCAGTCAAAGCATTTTATTTTGATCATATTTTTAAATGTCCTTTTTAATAAGCTACTGTAAAGTCACTTGTCAGTGACTTATCAGCAGATCTTTCTTTCAGACCTGGTCAAGCGAGCTCTTTCTATTGTACAGATGTAGAAACAATGCAGAAAGTTATAGATGTGTCTATTTTTTAAGGAAACAGGCCTTTTGTCAAGATTTGTTTTCTTTCTCTTTTGCTTTGATGAATTAGTATTTTTCAGTGAAAATCAACTTGCTCAGCTTTACCACTGACTTTCCTATATTTGTTTCTAGAGGGGTCTTCTAGCTTGAGTTGTTTCTTCCTTTTAGTCTAACTAGATTTTAATACTGAATGTAGCACTGGTCTTTAACCTCTGCCTGTTTATTTTTCTTCATGATCAATTCTGCTGGAACTTATAAAAAATCTTTTGAAAATACAAGCAGATGATGCCCATCAGATCACCTCTCCTTTTTATTATATTAACTTTTTTTCCTAATAGATAGTAAAGCACTAGCTCTTTTTACAGAAACTGTGCAGGCTTTGATCCTTGGGGCTTTTTCTTGTCCAAGTGCTAGACTGTGCTGTCCTTAATTAGACTCTCCCTCTTTCCAAGTACTGAGGTGAGGTCAGCTGGCCTGTAATTCCTCTCATCACTCTTGGCTCCTTTTATTAAAGCATAGATGCTAACAGTCACTTCACAGTCTTGAAGAACTGATGCTGTTTCAAGGCTTCAGTGTATCTCCCTATCAGGATCTCTGCTCTTCATACTTAATTTCAGCAGATTGCAAGTCCAGGCCTCTTTGAGTTTCATCCAAAGTCACTAAAGTCAAAAGAAAAACTCCTTTAACCTTTCCCCACCTACACTACCCGCTCCTGCACTTGTATCTGAACTTTGACAGCTGGTTTTATCTGCCTAAAAGGAAGTCTGGAGGTTGTGTAGGGATGGGTCCAGATAGTAGGGAGGTTTGTAGCGTGGCAGGAAAATACGTTCCAGCAACATGACAGATAGATATTATACTAATAATGTACAACCGCAGCACCGTGTGTTTTATTTCTCATTTTTTCTCACAGGAGTAAGGCAGGTGGTAGGAGCAGTGCATGCAGCAGAGGGCAGGGAGGCTGGGTTATCCTCTGGGAGACTCCTTCCCACCACAACCACCAGCCTGCTGCCCCCCAAGTCCTCACAGGGGGAGCAACAGAGCATGCCGAAAAGAAGAATCCTGCTGGCTGGCTTCGTGCAGCCCCTCTGCCAGCCTGGGCAAGCACTGCTTCCCCAGCGGAAAGAGAGAGGCAAACACTTCATGTCCGCCCACCAGCTCACCACTCTCTCCTCTGATCCCTCTACCTTTCCCGCAGGGCTTGGCACAGATGCAGTTCAGCTGGGCCAAGGACCTGGTCTTTAAGGGTGCCTCCTCCCAGTTTCAATGCAGGTGTATTTCAGCACAGGGGGTTGGAGTGGATTTTCTGATGCCCCGGTTGGGATTTTCATGGGCTTTGGTGTGTGGCTAGTTTGGAGAGGAGCCTGAGGAACTGCCCATGCCACAGTCCTGGCCTGGTGCAGGTTCTCCCTGATCCATGGACCTTTCTGGGGAGAGGGCAGTGGGGTGGATGGAGACAGCTGCCTAAACTGCCTGGTGCAGCTCCCTTCCCACTATAAAACCACTATTCCTTCCGTTTAAAAGCCGAGTAACTGTCCGAGAGAGATGCTGCAGTTGACGATTTTGCCACAAAGTAACTGATCTGTCAGCAGAGGGAAAAGGAAGGCCCAGCTTTAGAAGAAGAATGTGCAGTTTCTTCTTTGGAGTCTTAGCTAGCCATTACTGGTGGGGTGGAAAGACCAGACACACAGTCTAGAGCGTTGCCCAGAATTTATCCCACTTGTTGGCACTCCTTGAATTTTCACAGGCTCAGAGCAGTTTTCTCTGCTTCAACATCACCTTTTGGCTCCTGGAAGCTGAAGAGGAGGGAGAGGAGAATAATCTGGAGTGCAAGGCTCTTCTCCAAACTTTTCACAATGTCCTGTATTGTCTCTTTAAATGTCAGATCACCTTGAGTGTGCCCTGCAAAGTCACCCAACTGAAAAATAGTTATCTGTCTTTCTTTCTCGCCCGTGTTTTCAGACTCTCAGGCTAATGGGCCTCAGTAATACACACATTAAGCAAAACTACTTCTGTTACTTGAACAGAGGGTTTCAGTGTTCAGATACCCGTGTTTCACCTGGACAAGTTCAGTTATGGAACAGACTGTAGCCTGGTAAGAAGAGAAATTCAACCTTGTGCTTCCCCTTATGTTGCAGTTTTAAAACATCTTCAGATCTGTGGATGTTATGTTGTGGTGACAACTGTCTGAGAGAAACTTCTTGGAGGTGTTTCTTTGAATCCCACTGGGATGAAGCTGATACTCCACCTTTATGCTTCCCCATTCTTTGGGAAGTCAAACACCAGCACTCCTGCTGGCCCTGCCAGCCAGCTGGTAGCTAAAACAGGTTCTAAGTCGTGGGAAGGGTAGCTTCCACCAAGACCATAAACAGCTCTAGTATTGCGTTGATGGTGACTGTGGTCACCAAAGGGTTGGGACTGTATACGGAGTTGTTCTTCCTTCAGATAACCCCTTCTGCTCTTTGATAGGAACAGCAGTCTGTGTGGAAACTTGTGTGGGGACTTTGACCCCCAAAGCAAGATTTTTACTGGATTACTCAATGGACAATCATGAGGGTAGGAGGGAGCTTAGTGGCCTTTAGAAGGGCTGTTGTGCTGAAATATGATTTGAGACTGCTGAAGGGCAGTTCAATTCACTTTGCTGCTCATTGGTTTATTTCCAGAGCATATACAAGCCACAAAGGGAAATTACGCCCAGACTGTATTGAGCCCTTGTATTCCTCAGAAGAAAGTGCTGAATTGCATAGAGGTGACCATGACAGTCCTTGTGTGTGCCATGTCAGAAGCACAGGATTTGGAGAGGGATAATGAGGTTTTTTAAAGATTTTATTCAACAAGTGGATAAGACAGGCTGCCTGTCAAAAACTTTCCTTGGTATAAGCTTTGCATTTTTTCAGTGCTTCTAATTCTTTAGGCATTTGATCAAAGCCATGGTCTGCCTCTGCAGAGATCATCTCGCACTCAGGAGAGAGCTGCTAACACAGCTGTCTTTGTTGAGACTAAAGATCCAGCCCAGTAGCCTGTCCTCCTTTGCTTGGGGAAAAAGTATAAGCCTTAGGCAATTTTTTCATGGTACTTCCCCTGATGCCTGCCCTCCTTCCAGAAAGTGATGCTTTAGAGATGAGCTCAGCTAAGGTCAGGTGCCTGGGGCTAGTTGTTGTGCTTTCATTTCTGCAGAACTGGCACTAGCAGGACCTTACCATCCAGAAAGGGAAGGATAGTAGAGAGGCTCATTGGTCTGGGAAGTGCCTCTGGGCAGGATGTGGAGGCACAGATGGATAAAGGCCCTGGAGAGCCCAGAGCCCTTGTGCTGCTTTCACTGTGCTGATCCAGCTGTACTGACCAGCCTTTGACAGCCTTTGCTCCACTGGCTTCCAGACTGGGATGCTCAACTGCTGTTGTCACACCTCTTCGTGGTTTAGCTCTGCTAGGTCTCCCCAGCTATACAAAGGAGGAAGAAGGACTGTGTCTCTCTTCCTCCAGCTACAAGGTGCAGCCGTTTGACTCTTGGGAGAGACTTTGGGATTAGCCCTATTGCTTGGACTCTTGGTTCCATTTTCAAGAACAGCCAGAGCAAGCTGAAGCGAGCTGCCAGAAAGGTACACTGATGCAATGCTTTGCGCTGCGCTAGTCTGCATTTAGGGAAGACCTGTTCTCCTGATGGAGCATCCTGATACTTGCCTTTGTGAAAAATCTGGCAGTGCCTCTGTCCATTCTCAGTGCTTTCTTGGGCAGCATGTACTTATTTGGACAGGGGCCCGTGCTGGAGCAAGACCACTTGATGGGAGAGTTTCAGAGAGACACCTTCTGTGGGTGGTGGCCAGGTTTTCTGCCCTTGTGAGCAAACGGGTAATTTCTTGGGGATCAATTCATGTGTCATTGTACCTGTTGCAGAAGCCAAGGCTGAGGCTCTTGATTGTCAGCCACAAAGAAATTGATGTTTTTCAGATGCCTGCTGGGGGTGACTTTGTTTCCCCACGGTAAGTGTGTTTGCTCCTGTAGCTTTGACTGAACAAGCAAGCAGCTTCTCAGCTCCTATTTGGTCAAGCCTCCTAGAGCTGCCTAGGGCCTAGTTGTGAGGTCTGGTCTCCTCATGAAGACAGTTTGGAATAACTCTGTCAGTGAGTGGTTTTCAGGAAAGTTTATGGTCACTCTTATTTCTTTGGGAATCCATGTGTCTTCAGTTGGAGTCACATGGAAATGAGACTGTTTTGCTTTCTCACCCTGTGTGGCACTTGGAGAGGCACACTGGAGGGACCATTCTCCATAAACCCTCATTTGCACCTTTCCTTTCTTTTGACTGAGATTGAAAAAAAAAAAAAACCCAATGCCAAGATGTTAGTATTTCCTGTGAGTTTGTTTTTCCTTGTAAAACACCTCTTAGAAGGTGGATCACAGACCACTTTGAAAAGAGTCCTGTGGATGGAGACTTTTCTGTCCATCTGGACAATGGAGGTTTGTGACGCTTGGTTTCCTAATGTATATTTTCAACATGTTCTACTTTGCAAAACTAGAAAACCCGATATGTCCATGACATATCTTCTTACTGGAGTCTGGAAGAGACTGTGTTGCCCTTTATTCAAACTGGTGTTACCTTCCTGTTTCCAGATTTGGCATAAAGATGAGAGATTAGAAAAAAGGAATTGAATGAAAATTCTAATCTTAAAAGTACTGTGGCGATACACAGGTCCAATGTAGAGATCCAAGTGGTGCTATGTATGTTCCCCTCATACGACTTTATGTCCCTTATACTAAGGACAGTCTCTCAAAAGGCCAGCATCCCCTAGTTTACCCTCTTTATCAGAATAAGGACCCAAAGAAGCAGTGGGACAGAAACACTTCAGACAGCAGCATGGGCCTCTTGAAAGCAGGGTCTGGACAACTCCAAGAGTCCAAAAGTACCAGGAGCTTCATAGAAAGCCTTACTCCAAGAGATGAGGAATTCAGGCCAGACAGGAGCTGCAATAGGTATGAGCAGGCTGGCATGTCCTTCTTGTTGGAGCTGTGCCAGCGATGGAGCCAAACAGAGCTGCTTCTTGTTGCACTTCCAGAAGGTTTTCTTGGGCAGTGCCTGCTATCCCAAGTCCAAGTCCTTCTCCAGTCCAAACAGTGGTGTGAAGGTGATAGGAGACTTGTTCCTGAAATCAGGGTCCGCAGGGGGTACAAAGAGGTGAGACCCTGGGAGAACTGTCTCTGGGTAACCCTGTGCTCTTGGATGTGAGGGGGCTGTCTTCCTTGACCACATTTCGTGTATTAACGTTGAGAGGTTGTGATGATGTGTGCAGATGACTTCCGTTTATTAAATAATTACTCCAGGAGGCAGTCTGGGTTTGCCATTCTCTTCAGATTTAAATAAATGAGGGGTTTGTTTCATGTGAGAGATGCTACTTTGCAGGGTAAAATTAAATTTGTTGCAGTACTTTTTTTCAGTGTTTAGATTTTGCTGAAGCAGCAGCCTCTGTTTTTGAAAAATAATCCTGGTTTTGCAGCCAGCACTGGGTAATTTCAGAGGGTTAGTGGCAGGATTGTTTTCTCAGTAGAAATCCTCCTCCCTCTTTTCAAGTATCCCGCACTAATAGTAAATTTCCCATCCTGAAGGATGCAGTCCATGGATTGGACAGGCACCTGGTCCCATCTTTTCCTCGGAGACCTGATCCAATAGCTGAAGGGGAAGAACAGCCTCCTTTCCAGTGCCACTGCCCAGGCAAGAAGCTTTTCTGTCCCTGCCTGGCTGGCCTTGCCAGCAGGCAGTGAAGATGTGGGTAAAAAAGCAGCCCCAGAGCACCCCCAGAGCCCTCTGTATAGTTTCCAGTGTACTCTAGTGTCCTCCATGTGCCTTTCTGGGTGTCCCAGAGCCCTCCACTTGACTTTGGATCTCTCCGTGTTTCTTTCAGTGCCCTTCAGAGGCAGACACGTGTCTTTCTGTGCAAACCAGAGTCCTTTGTGTACATTTTCATGCACCCAGAACCCTCCGTTCACATTTCAGTGAGCTTTTGAACTCCTGTTTGGCCTTTTGATGTGCCTCATAGCCCCTTCTTTACAAAAGGTAAAAGCAGAATCAAGTGACCCAGGAGGAACATAGAGACACTGTCCAAGTTTGCAGGGATGGGTTTAGAACAAACAGAGCCCTCCTGGAGTTGAATCTGGTGAGAAATCTGAAGGACAACAAGAAGGGCATCTACAAGTACACCAGCTGCAAAAGGAAGATAGGGGAAATTCAGTTTGCTGAATCTGGTGACAAGAGACATGAAAAAGGCTGAGGTACTTAACACCTTCTTTGCCTTGGTGCTTACTGCTAAGTTCTGCCTTCAGGAATCCCAGGCCCCTGCAACTACTGGGAAAGGCTGGAGCACCAAAGACTTACTGTTTGTGGAGAAGAGTCAGGTTAAGAAAGATGCAGAGTAGACATAGACAAGACCAGGGAACATGATGGGATGTACCCATGAGTGCTATAGGAGCTGACTGATGTCACTACAATGCAACTCTTGATTATCTTTGAACCATCATGAAAACCATGACAAGTTCCTGAAGACTGGAAAAAAGCAAACATCAGTCTTCAAGAAGGGCAAGAAAGAGGGTCCAAGACACTACAGGTCAGTCAGCCTTGCCTTGATCTATGGGAAGGTGATGGAGCAACTAATCCTGGTAGCTCTATACCAGAACTCTCTTATTTGCAATTTCTATTTAAAGTTGAGAGCTAAATGACTAATGAGACAATAAATTCTAGTTCTTTGGTGTTCATAGTGGAGACACTCCTGTATTTTAGGGGAAGGATTTATCCTCAAGGGTTCCTATCTCTGTTTGCACTTCTTTAGATATTTACCTACCTTACAGTGGGTAGAACTACTTCATATTAGCAAGGTGCTTTGAAACCTGCAAATGGGAGATACTATAGCAGTATGAAGTATACAACTATATGTTGTGGTCTTCTTCAAGTCCTTGTTATATGTTGCCACATGTTGCTTGATATTTGAATTTCTTCTTTCTGAAGGTCCCTGAGTCTGAAAGCCCGTTGCCTCTGAATGAACAATGTCATTGAAGACAAACACTTTGTAGCGTCTTGCAGTAGTATGATGTACAATGGTTGCCTTCTCTCATCTCGGGATACAAAGCACAAAATGCTTCATCTACAATGTGTCCTGTGGCAACTACATGATTACCGTGAGGAGCTCATGTTCTTAAAAACCTCATATGTGCTCTCATAGAGATTTTTAGTGTGCTGGAAGTGAAATCTTCCCCCTTTCTTACGGGATTGAATTCATTCTGTATTTTCTATGCCAGCAGTACCTTGTGTATCTCCAGTGAAGAGGAGAACACTGGAGGATCAAACAGGAAGCTTAAGAGAAGTGATCTCAGCGAGAAATCAAAGACTTTTGACAAAAGCCACTCAATGCCAAATGATCAAGTCTTTAGGGTTTGCAGAAAGCTAAAGAAAAGAGTTGGCCACTGCAAAGAGAGCCCTTATTTTGCCACCTCCCTTTACTAATTCCTACTGGGTGCTGAAGAGTTACAGGGATCTTTTGTTCGCTCACCCGAGTCAACGTGGTTTAAACTTTACCCACTCTGCTGTAACTGTCCACAGGGGACGGCTCACGTGGGACATAGCTGTGAGTGCCCTGGCAGAATGGCTGAATGCCTGCTTATCTTTCTCAGTATCTATCACGGCTTTTGTGTCAGAGGGAGAGCAGGCAGGGGAAAAAGGAAGCGATTGTCATGAAGAGAAAGAAGCAGGGAAGAACAGTAAGAGGAATTTGCTGACCAAGCACTAACGGCTGAATTTCGAGGCTAAAGAGTGCATTTCAGGAAATTAAGCAGCAAAATAATGCACTTTCCTCAGAGATGACCAAATTCCTCTGAATGAACTGTTTCTGTTGCGTTCAGCTCAAAGCATTCCGAAGTTATGAGCCAGACTGAAAAAGATCCTTGAGTTTTGTTTTTTCTCCTAAAAAATTAATAATTTTTTTTTTTAAATTATATTATCCTGTTTGAGTACTAGGATACTTGACCCATGCTTTCAGGGCTTTTCAGGCCTTATGCTTTAGTACCATTTGTTACTGGAGGAGCGATGCTGGGACTTGATGGCAAATGTCAATTGCAGTGAAATTCCCAATCATATTATGGGAGGTGAGGACACTGCATTTCCTTTGCAGTCCTTTTAAGCCTTCTCTTACAGTCCAGAAAAACCCCATATTGCTGCCTTTCCAAGGAGTGTGATTCCCCAGTGTTATTACCTGACACTGGAGCCCTGGTAAATCAGGGGGGCTGTGGGGAAGTCAGCAGATTGATGCTGAGCTCTAGGACCTGAGACCCGCTGGCATTTTGCCGCCCGGCTCCCTGTCATGCTCGTACAGCTTGGGAGCACAAAGGGCTTTTGGGACAGTTTTTAAACCTTGTGTGTGCTCAGTGCACACATACTCACTAGCAACTGCTTCTGTGCAGGTGTCAAAGCTGGTGAGCGTGCATACTTTGGAGTGATACCACCTGGGAAGTACGTGCAAAAACGAAACTGCTTTCTCAAAGAAGGTTGTCCCTGGCAGAACACCAGCTACCTTGGCTTCGTGTTTTCAGAGAGCTTCTGCTTAAGCATCTCAAGTGTGTGAGTTTTATCTTCTGATTCTATAGATTCAGGGCTCGGTCATGCCCTGGGGAAGTAAGTAGCAAAACTCCCACTGCTTTCACCGGGAGTACAATTAACTATTTACTGTCGAGGGAGGTCTGGGCAATGAAGGCACTGAACACTCGAGGTTCCCAGGCAGTTCTCGGGGAGCCAAAAACACTTTGGTTTTGGCTGTGGGTGCTCACCACAGCCCCAGCCAAAGGGGCTCTTCCAAAGACACTCTTGGCAAGGAGAGCACAGAAGATTTGTCTCCCATGTTTAATGAACATCGTGTCTTTCCCTGCTCCTGGGGGCAAAGTGATTTATTCCCCAGCTGACTTCAACAACTCATAGAAGAGGTGCAAGTGAGGACAAATAGAAGTTCAAATTATTTTGATGATTTGGGTAACCAAGAACAAAAGGAGAGGGCGTATTCACACAGAGGATTACTGAGGTTTTCCACTCTGAGCATGTTAAGAGTCAAAGGGAAGAGAACAAGAGAGGAGCCTTTCCCAGCACAGTCAGAGCACACACAGGGAGCTCCTCTCCTGAGTCACTCATTGCTCTCTTAGCCTCCCTAAGCAAGAAGGTTTACCTTTGTGACCAACCCCCTTGGTTACTAACACTTAAGTTTTCCTTCAAGCAGATTGACTGCTCTTTGGTTGCAGTGTGGTGAAGACTGAAAGAAGCTGTGTTTCCCTAATGCCATGGATTGCCCTGAGAGGCTCTTTGCACAAAAGAAAGGAGAGCCTGGCGTAAAATGCGGTTGCCTGCATTTGAACATGGGCTGTTCGTCCACATGCAGTTTCCAGTGAGCATTTCCTCTTGAGCATCTGTCCATTTCTGTTTGTTACTAGTTTGAGTCCTTCTGGAAAAAGTCACTTTCATATTAACATTAGAGAGTATCTGTAGCCAACCACTGCTGAATTCGTAGCCACAAACATCTACGCTGAATCAGTCTGGCCACCTGAAATATAGGAAGTGGCTGCTAGATAACCCGGGTTTCCTATCAAAATAATTAACCTGGCTTGAATTCTGAGGGCTGACTGAATTGATGATGAGTACTTACATAAACATATTCCTTTAGATCCACCATCGTACTCCTTCCAGGCATGATGCATATTAGTAACTGAATCAACATGAACTTCTATAAAGCAAGAACCTACAATTGCTGTCCTTTTTCAGATGGGAAATCTGAGATACAGAAGAAAACTGCCACGAAACATCCACAAAGCCACATTCATGCCTACATATTTCCATTCTCTACATATTTCCTAAAAAAATCTCTTTTGATACAGTATATGACTTATGTGAGAGACTACTGCTTAGACTGCTGAACAGCTGGGGGTCCCTTCTCCATCACGCTCACCTGTTGTCTTGTATCCTCTCCTTTTTTATACTTAGGGGCTTATGCTTATTCTCCTTGACTTCTTAGGGTACAGTGAAAGGGGGCTTGATTCCTGAATGGAGTCCATAAGGCCAATTTTAAATAATATGGGCAACAATAACAGGAGCAAAACCAAGAAAATATAATGACTGAAGCTTTAAAACTTGTGCATGGGATTCAGCCTCAATTTCTCTAGTCAGCTTTGCTAACCTTAACCACTGTAATTTCCTCCAAGTCCTCCAACAGTCTGTTCTGTCAGGAATAATACCCTGGTGACCTAACCCTGGGTTAGAAACAATCCTCCTTCTCTAAACAGTTGGCCGGAAAAAAGATGAATAGCTCAAAGACATGGCTCTAGACTCCTTTTTTGTAGATCTACAGTAACTGTGCTGAGACCACTGTTAAAACTGGTCTGAGATCTGATTCTCTTGCTGGATAGATTCTCTTGTGAAATCATTTCAAACAGCAGATGTAGTAAAGAGTAATCATTGTATCACTTTTACAAGCCATCTTGCAGCCAAAAATCAGGGGGGAAATTGTAAATCATTTAAAACTATCTACCCAATACTCTGTTATTGTATTTTGTTCTTTTATTTGTGGAAAATTCATGATAAGTGAGAAACACTGGAGTTGGTGTCTGCAGTAAATTTCTGAGTCTCAGGACTGAATGAGGTGGCTTTCATAAAGGGAAGAGCTAGACGCTCTCGAGCGAGATGGGGGAAGAAGGGAGGGGTGAAGTGAGAGGATCTTGCTGCATTAAACACCACTTTCTGTGGAAACAATTAGTGCGGTAAGTGTATTCTTGAAGACGGGCGGCTTTACAATGAGATTACTTACAAGCACCATCTCTGCTAAAACGCCCATAAAGAGTTCCGCAGTTCTGAGAAGTCATCTTCGGAGACGCTGCTTATTGGAAGTCACAGGCGATATTTCATGCTGTACTCTTTCGAAATTAGCTAATGTTTGGGTCATACTCAGCCTTCCAAATTGCCAAAATCTCCAGGGCTTTGCTGTAGGGAAACCTGATGTAGTGTAGACACCACAGATCATTTGCAGCCCACAAGGTAGTGTCTTCAGGGGGTGTTAGTGATATGTAGGGGTGGTCTGAGGTTTGCAAACCAGTGTGGGTTTAGAGTCAGGTTCCACTTTATCTGAACCACCAAAGTTTTCAGGGTTGTGGGTTGGATGAAAGACTGTTTCCCTTCCCTGCCCCACTTCTGTAATGTGTAACTTGGGATAGCTGGGTTTTGTAAAACCTCAGGAGTTTGCTTTTTGACCCTGTAAAACAAACCAAATCCATGTGTGGCTTGAACTAGGGGCTTTTTTAAATCTCCCCTCCCTCCCCCCACTTTATCCCTTACAACTTATACCTTAGACAGGTGAACAATCGTCTTCTAATAGACGTAAATTAAGAAGAATCTTCACCTGCTGTAGGTTATCTAGTAATTGCTTACTGCAGAAACCATCTTTAGAAGTAGCTAACTCTTCTGGAGACTAAGTGCTGACTGAGTTGGATGATTAGCTCTCAGGCATCAATCCCTATTCTTTTGTGTTTGAGCCATCCCCGAGTGAGAAGGATATTAGGTAAGACTGAAGGGTTCTTGCAGCAAGGAAAATAAAGGATAAATGTTAGGGAAATTTCTGGCACTCATGATGTTGAAGACCTTGAATAAATTTCTGAGGTAAGATGTAGTCTTCATCACTGAAAAACTTTAAAAACAGGCTGGATAAACATCTGCCAACAATACTGATGCAGATGATTCAGATTTTTTTCCTTTATATAATTTGTAAGTGAACATTTGTTTTACGGCTACTGTCATGTCTTCTTGCTTTAGGGAGGTTGTCATCTCCATTGAGCACTTCCATTTCACGAATTACTATCGCACTCATTGAAGACTCTCCCCAAAAGCCAACACTATTCTTCAGGGCAATGCCGGTGAGATTTTCAAATTACTTCCTTCACAGCAGCTCTTGGATGTTTATTGTCATCTTGATCAAGTTGTGCAACTCATTCCAGATGGTCTGGGCCTTCCTGCTAAGTCTGTGCCTCATACTCAGTACCACAAGGTTAATAGCCACCAGTCAATGACAGATGTATGGACAAGAGCTATGCAAAACTAGACAGGGTATCTTTTAGCTAACATTGGAGGGATTGACTTCTGAGCTCAGACTGAATTTACAGCTGTGTGATATACAGGCAAATGAGGCAACCTCCTAGAATGGCTGTCTTCTGGGGTCTGCAGAAAGACCATCACCTTGCTGCCCTACTGTGTCTAAGCCAGAGACCTAGAAAAGAGGGGCCAGAGCATCTTCCGTCAACATTATTTGTAGCCTTGCTCTTCCTACTCCCCTGCTAGCAGCTGGAGCAAAAACCTGGGCTCCCAACATCTTCATCCCCTTCATTCTTGCTCCCATGCTGGTTCCTGTTCTCTTCCTTTACCAGCGTGGACCAAACCTGCCTCTTAATTCCTGAAGTGCAAAACCCGAACTTTGACCTCACTGTTAAGAAGACATGCACCAGGCCATTTTATATAGTCTTACTCCTGAGTTCTACCACCGTAATGCAGATGAGAGGGGACCCAGAATGGAGTAGATCACAGGACAAATCCTGTCCCTGTCTTCTTTTAGCTTCAGCTTAGCTAATGCAGATAAGTAGCCCAGGCAGGTGCTCAGATTAGGTTCAAATCAGGCCAATCACAACTACATTTTGTAATTAGCTTGAAAGAATTTTGCTGCACATTTTGCCTAAAAATAATTTGTAAATTGACCAGAGTCTCTAATGTGGAATCATTACAGATATTTCAGGGATTGATTTAGCATGAATAATTGAAGTGCAGTGTAGAGACAACAGCCTCTTTTAAATACGTGGTATTTTTGAGATATGGTTCAAAACAGGCAATGGTAGGACTTCACTCTTATTCACAGTCTTTGGACCAGTTCCTCTCAGGACTCAGTGAATGTCCTCAGATGAGGAAGGGTTAGCATCAAATCCTACTTATTTGACCTTTTAGAGCTACAAAACCAAACTACTAACCTTTGTGGAATTGTATCCCCCACACTTTTCTATTCCAAAAGATTTAGATGACCAAAACCCAAAATTAAAATAGCATTAGCTACAACACCTTAGTGAACAGCACTCAATCACGCGAAGTAAATTGCGAAAACAGTATGGATTAGCACAGAACAAATGCAACAGTAGTGTCACCTAAATTAAACAGCAAGTCTACTGTTTCTAGGTTTATGCAAAAATACATTTGCCCTGCAGGATTTTGTGTTTCCCCAAAACTATAGATATTAATTGATTTAACTCTATTGTCTTTTATGATTTCTCTGACCTTAGCAAAGGTACCTTTGTGCGTGCCACTTTGGAAAGCATTACCATAGAGGAGTTGGTACAAGCCCTAACTAACATCACTGTGCAGAATCCCAGAAGAAAGATAGAAGTTCTGTAAATATCTCTTCAGGGCAATTTCCTAGGTCAATTGTTTCAGGTGTCTGCTATCTGCAACAAGAACAATGGGAAAGATTCTGGCCTGTAGGCCCTGGAAGAAATGGGATGGGTGTTGGATGGCATGCATAGGGCAGATATACAGAGTGCAGTTGGTGCCGTGGAGACGCTTTCACCTTACACTCTGTGGTGAGTGGAAGCAGATCCAACGGTTTCATGCCAGGTCCTTGTTTAACCATGATTCTCTGTTTAACCATACTCTCTGTTTGTGCAATTAGGTCCATAACAATAGCATTTAAATGTTCCCTTTAAGAAGAATGAACTCCCCTGGTATAAAGGCAAGAAGTGGCCTCTCCAGCTTGGAAATGCTATCCAGCATGTCTGCATCACATCAGAATAAACTGTGTCCTGCCACACTATCCATGTGCTGGGGAGCGGGCTGTAGCCAGGCAAAGGTATGCACCTCCTGGCTGTGCATCTCTCCAGGACCCTGTGGGCTGAAGGCAAGAGTTAAGCAAGTGTGGTTACCGAGAGGGTGGTCAAACACTGGCACAGGCTTCCTAGAGAGGTGGTCGGTGCCCCAAGCCTGTCAGTATTTAAGAGGCACTTGAACAATGCCCTTAAGAACATGCTTTAACTTGGTCAGCCATGAATTGGTCAGGCAGTTGGACTGGGTGATCGTTATAGGTCCCTTCCAACAGAAATTATTCTATATTCTATTCTATTCTATTCTATTCTATTCTATTCTGTTCTGTTCTATTCTGTTCTATTCTAGTGCACTAGCTGTCTTTGATGTGTGTGGTTGAAGGAAACAAAGATGCATTCCTGGGAATCTAGTGGAGCAGAAAACAGGGCTACTCTGCTATCCCATGGCAATGTAGGATTGAATTTCATGCTGATGTTGAATAATATAAGCAATGTCACAAGAACAGAGTCCTAGCCATTGTGCCTGGGTATCAATTTGGTACCAAGTACCTTCCCACCATCCACGGGAATAGATAGAAATGGGGTTACATTTCAGTGGCACCTTAGAGCAAGAAGATCATGCAATCACCATGCGTTGCCTGATGCACTACCTGTTCAGGCTGACGCTTGAGAGACTGGAAACATGGTGGTGCTTCTTCAGGTACCTCTCCACAAAAGTTATTCACAGTTCTCGGTAATCCACAAGTTTCCAGCTTAAAACTTGGAAAGGAAGAGATGCTAATCATAGCATCAGGCTTTCAGTTTGAAGTCATGTCTGGCTTTTTCACAAACCAGGGCATTTATTTCTTCATTTAGAGTATTCTGCTCTTTAGAGCATAACAGCTAAAATTCCTGAGAATGGCATTTGCTGATATTTTTCTGTAATGTTTTAATGCTTTCCAATACCCAGAGTACAATTAACATCATGCCTAATGGATACTGGATATCTGTAGTATCATCCCCCTCCCTCACCTACACTATAGGACTTCCATGTACTCTCCTCTGGGATGCTTATTTGAATGGCATTTTTAATTGCATTGCCTGGTACTGGGAGAGGGGTGGTATGTCATTACACAGATGAGCCATGCTTATGTCAAGAGCATACTGTCTGTCAAACTGACTTTTAGCTGCAGGTTTTTTGATTCTTCTTTTCTTCTTTGATCATAATCCATAGCTCGTTCCCAACTCTTCCTGTTGCTTCAGCAAGAACTAACACTTTTCCACAAGGCAGCATTTCAGATGTGAGAGATCAGAGAAACTACACATGTATCCCTCATCTAAAAAGAAACTTAAGTCAAATAAAGATTTTAGGATACCACATATCCCTTGGTTTACTCGGAGTGCATCTTAGTGTGTTTTCCTCTGTCTTCCAAATTAGTTTTCAAAAAATCACAGAAGCGCTGAGCCCTGATTCAAAGGGACCTCTGGAGATCATTTATTTCAAACCCTGCTTTTGAGGTTTGAATTACTCCAAGGATTGCGACCCCACAGCCGCTCTGGGCACCCTCAGAGTTTTGGTTTGGTTTTTTTTTTGTTTGTTTGTTTGATTGGTTGGTTGGTTGGTTTCATTTAAATGGAATTTTCTGTATTTCAGCTTGTGCAAGTTGCCTCTTGTCCTGTCACCGGGACTTCTTTACTCCCCCAGGCAAGGTATTTTTATACATTGTTAAGAGCCCCCTGAGCCTTCTCTACTGAACGGGGACTGAACAGCCCCAGCTCTCTCAGCCTCCCCTTGTATGTCAGATGCTCCAAGACCTTAACGATCTTAGTGACCCTTTGTTGGACTTGCTCCAGTACGTCTATGTCTTTCTTGCTTTCCTTAAGAAGTTGTCAAGAGACTTTCATGCTCTTCAGCTCAGGGTAGAGGGTATTTAAATTAGTAAGGAAACTTAAGACTATGGGTTCCTAGGTCACGTTCCTTCACCAAGAAAAGTCCTGTTCCCATAAACATCTTGGAAGAGATAAATGGCTCCACAAAGCTGAGTCTTTGGACTGTATGTAGATTTTTATCATCCTCTGATGCCTCTGTGTCCTTATTTTAGAGAGAATTTTCAAAATTTCTGTATCTTTGAAAATATTCCTCAAGTCTCTTTCCTTCCCAGTGTACCCACCCACCGCACTAGAAAAATGCTAGTGCATCTGCACAGTGGAGCTGAGATGCCTTGTTCCCTTCATGGGAAAGACATGTAAAACCTGACGCTAAGACTGGAATATCAAAAGGATCAGGCCTAAAATCAATAGTGTTAACGCAAAATTAGGAAGTGAAGATAGGGAGAAATTTAACAGGATAACAACTGCCACTGATCTAACAGAACTTGTCACAGCTGGCAGATTGATGGGGATTTTACAACACTGGATGAAGCTGAAACAGCAATTAACAAGTATTAACAAGACTCTGGTATTTATCTAGAGTAAATCTTATCTAGAGTATTAATATACCTGAAGTTTTGGAACAAATTCTATGCTCTTCATAAACCAATTGAGTTAAAAACCAGAAGAAAGGACTTTTAGTTGTTTGGAATAATACAATACAATTCTTCTGGAATATTGTGGAGGAAACAGACTGTACAAAATTCTGATACTCTTTCTTCATGAGGCTTGTCTATTCCAGGTTCATCACTGAGCTTGTGCTATTCAAACACATGTGGAAATGTGAACATAACAGAACAGAAAGGAGTCTGAAACACAGATAATGTTGAATGTTGTTTTGCAACTAATGCAATGTACTCCATCAAAGCACAATGCGGTAAAAGAAGTTTCCACACTCTTAGCTTTTCTAGGTAACATGCTTAAAGTTCACATGGTCTTAAGAACCAAACATGCCTGGAAACTTTTGTAGTCCCAGCTGACACCTTTTTGGTTGTCTGCTTTTTTCATGTGCTGTCATGTTAACTTTTTTCAAAACCCCTACTCTTCCTGCATAGCTGAGGAAGAACACCTCACACTGCCTCTGACAGGTTGTCCATCATGTTCTTTTCACTGAACAAATTATCTGGATCAGAGATAAAAATGAAGTTAAAAACCCCATGGCACAGATAGGATGGAAACACAGTTTGTTGACATCCAGAGACAGTGTCCTGCCTGACAGAAAAGGGAGTACCTCACAAAAATCGTATGTTTTCTTCTTGAGTAGAACATTCAATTTTCAATCCGAAATCCAACATTTCAGAGCTATTCTTCATGAATTTTTGGCTTAGCTTTTTTTTCTTTGCTAGAGGATTCAACAAAATATACAGAATGATCAAGTCCATGACAAAAGGGCATAAGGACAAGTAACAGAAAATTGGCTAGAAAAAAGGAGAGAGACCTTTCTGATAAATAGATCAACAGTGATTTTTCTTTCATTTCATCACTTCCATCATCTTTCATAAACATCTGCAATGGTGTTTTCTGTTTTGGATGATCACACTTACCTTTTGTTATAAGAGTGTTTCCAGTGTAATTAAATCACAACGTATTCACAGGTGCAGAAAATCTATGGTATGAAGGATGCTTTTGTAAATACCCCAGGTCATGTTCCCAGCCCCATAGAAGCTCATTGGACCAGGCTGAGAAATGGTATTGGGGTCAAGATTAAAAAAAAAATGAGTCTTTCAGCAGCTCCACTAACAACAGGAGGTCTGGGGCATGCAAGTAGATACTGGAGATCAACTCATAACCCTTAGAGATTGCCCTACCAGCACAGGAGGGGTTGGTATGGGTGTTTATCAGCAGCCACAGGGGCTAGAAATCACTCATGTGAGTATTGTGCCAACACAGACACTGTGCAGGATTCTTCTGCATTTTTCTCCACTCTGATACGACTTCTAGTGATTGATTTTAGTGGTTGCTATAAAAATCACACTAAAACTGTCCTACTGTTGCATGTTTGACTCTGTTTGCACTTTCCACTAGGTTATATAGAGCTTCCAACCTTTTCCATTTCCTTCGTTACTACTAAGCCCTCATTCTAACACACTAAGACAGTGAACTAGTGCTGGAAGCTTGATTTCCAGAAACTGACTTACCAAATTACCAATTTAATACTGACTGTGGTTTGTTAAATTCAGGAAAGCTTTATCCACAAAATTGATAGAAAATATGAGTATTTTCTCTGAGTAAAATCTTTGTCCAGCTGTAATATGCACTGCAGACCAAACTTAGTCTGACCCCAGGGTAGAACTTTGTTTTGTGGCAGTTTTCAAGATTTCAACATGTATTTTGAGTTCATACTGGAATGAAAATAAAATTTTTGGAACATGTTTATAAAAACAGAATGTGTCAAAATATCCCTTCTGGGCCAAGGCTTTAGACTTTCCACAGTGCACACCTACTTATTAGTCCATGTATTTCTGCAAAATCCAAGTCTCTGTGTTTGAGTCAGACCAATTTTTTGTCACAGATAACTTCAAGAGAGACAAGACCAGGTCTTAAATGCCTTTACCCCAGTACAGCAACAAGTCTTTAGGGTAAAAGAGAGGGTGATGCTTTCTGTCTCTCTTTTTCACCTCTCCTGTGAAAATGTCATGAGAGCTACCAGTACCCCTCTGTAGAGGTTTCTCAATCCCATGAAATTTCCTATTCATCTCTGGCTGACCTTTGGTGAAATTTGAGATGGCTCTGATTACTCCTGCTTTCTTTGGACTGCCTCTACTGGTGATAAGGACAGAAATTTTTCATTGCTGGTGGATGAGGACAGGACAAGAGTCTCGGTCATCCTCACCACCCAACTGAAAGCAGTGTGCCCTCCCTTGGGCCTCGGTAAGGAGACCGTACCATAGTTTATATTAAAACCTATGTTGGCTCTAGACCCCTTTTTTTGCCCGTTTTCCTACAGTTTGCCTCCCTACCTGGTTGACTTATGGTAACTTCAAGAAGGATTGCGCTTGTAGACTTCTGCATGCGTTTAACTCAGTTGGTTTAAAATCACACCTTGAGTTAAATGGGTGCAACTGTCTTGTGTAGACAGGCCCTTGGAGGCACCTTGTCAGGCACTTTGCCACTAATCCACCTACCGAGGTAATGAATCTTGCCCCGAGGGGAGTAACAGATTCCTCCCTGTTAATATTCAGATCTGTAGGGCTAGAGATACCATAACACTGCCCTCACTTAAATCATTATCTAGTCTCCAGGTACATTATGCACACTAAGTGATTGCAAAGTAGCTTTTTGGCTCATTGTATTCTAAACTGGGCCCTGCAGAAAGCAAACATCCCTTTGGTCGGGTTATCTTTGCAGCTATAGGTCTCAGAGAAGAAGTTTTCCCCTGTGTTTGCAATTTTAGCTTTGAAAGTGGGTCCAAACAATTGCTGATATCCTTCGCAAATGTCTTCTGGCCTTCGGACAAGACCCTCCGCTTCTAGTTTTCACACACGTGTATATATGTATTAGGCTGCGAAGAGCACTGCTGCCCGTGGGGAGCAGCAGGGTCCTCAGCCCCACGCCCGCCGGCCGCCATGTAGTCGATTGCAGGATCCCCCGTATTCCTTGCCTTCAGAGTACTTAACATTTTAGAAGCGTGCTTGTAGCAATTAGTGCTTGTTGTGTGATGGAGACTGCTGTGTTGACTGAGCCAATTAAGAGATCAATTAGTGCAGTACAGAGTGCTTAGAGAGGTAGTCTTGGGTGACATCGGTCAGGTACTCAGTCCATACTCCCCGTACTGAACTCTGATCGCTAAAGTGCCTGTAATGACTTTGTATTTAAAAGAGTACCAAAACACTTTTCCCTGCTGTCTGGTTTTAAAGGTAAAATTAGGTTTGCACTATTGTGGCCTGCAAAATGTTTTTTTACAGCAGAATGTTATTAAGTAGGGATTTCCATGAATTGGAAACACTACAAGCAAACTCCAAAGCCTGTGTTTCTTTTCCTTGTTGTGTCTGAAATTTTGCATAAACTCAAAGATTATACGGTCTCAAGCTCCAGTCTAACTTCTAATGAGGTCTGTAACAGGCCAAACATGTCACTGTTTTCTTCATAGAAAAGTAAAATGAATCCAAGTCTTTATCTTTTCAAGATGGATTGGAGCTTAAGATCTTTATTAGATAATTATTATTTCCCTTATTCAGCACTGGTCAGAAGCTTATGGATGAAAATACCAACTGGGTGTAGTTCCACCCGCCTTTCTTGGTTCCTTAGTCAGGCTGCTGGGGAACCTGGGCATCTGAGCTCTGCGATCCCTGGGCTGACTCACCATAGCAGGGTTTCAGGCACGTCAGAAGACACTGCTAGGAACTTTGAATTTCTGGAAGTGGAGGCCAGCAGAGGTGAAACTAATAAGAAAGTCTCAGGAAATGATATATTTCAGAACCACCATGCATGTTTCCTTTTAGAAACAGTGTTTGGGGATTTCTGGGTCATGAGAAGGTCTTGAAAAAATTGATGTAGGTCCTGACCAAACAAAACCACATAAAAAAAAAAAAAGAAGAAAAAGAAGAAAAAGTATTATTAACCCTAAATCCTGCATTTCAGGCAGTTCTAGTCTTGTTCCGCTTTGAAATCTATTTATGTCCCTACAGAAGCTTTCAAAAAATAAATAAAATAAGCATTCTGTGGTCCAGCGTTGTCTTCTTTTCACAGATCACAATATGAAACAGTCAAATAAACTATTTAAAAAAAAAAAAAAGAAAATATTTTCTTTCTCTTAACGTTGGAGGGTTAAAAGACTAACACGGAAGAGTCTATTTCACTTGAGTTTTAAAACTGTCAGGATCTGCAAATTTGATATTTTTCCTTGCCTTTCTTAGAGCAGAAAACCAGCTTGTTTTGCATATACTAATCCTTCATAAACTCAGGAAGACTTAAATTAAGATTTTAATGGATTAATTGTTTCTTAACCTATCACTTATCCTGTGCTGCATTAATTATAGCAGTCTTACTATATTCACAGAAAAGTACCCTCCTTTTGCTTTCCTGGAACTGCCTTTCTGGGCACGTCTGCTGAGGAAGGAGGACATGAAAGAGAATGCTGGGGCATACTTTACCCCAGCAACTTTTTTAAAAATATGCTTTTTAACAGTCTTATGAGACCAGAAACAACAACAAAGAATCAAGGTTTAGACAACATCCTAACCCTCCCTGTATCTTAAAAAAAAACCTGTGGAAAAACAATATATTTAAATATTAATAATAATAAGTACAAATGATTAATGAGAATGCAGCAATAACCCATGATTTTCTCTCTCTCTCCCCCCACATAAGACAAACAAACTAAAGGAACATTTGTGTATAATTTCTGGAGGTGCTACATTTAGCACAGGATTTAGTTCCGAGGCTTTTAAAGGCTTCAGTGATAGATCTGTTCCGAATGAAGAAAACTAAGGATAAAATTAGACTCTTTTATTGAGGCCTCAGAAAGTGATCCATAATGATGTACAGTAATATGTTAAGTTTTCTCCAGGCACTGGTGACAGTACTTACGGGATGGGAGTACTGGTCTAAGCCACATGGGCCAGGCTCCCAGTCTGTTACTGCTACTTGTTCAGCATGTGATTTTGAAAAATTCTTTGACTGGGAGTCACATCACCAAATTTAAACATCTTCTTTGAATCTTTTTCTCCCTTGACTCCCTTTACAGCCACCAGAGGGTTTGCCCCTGCTCCTAAAAATAAGAAGTACAAGTCTGGGGTGCTGGCCTGCTGACCATTTCACATCTCTCAAATTCAGATACATTTCTTAAGTTTCTTAAAGCTCACTTCTTTGCTGAATTTTGCATAACTCCAACTAGCTATCTCAAAGGCAAATTGGTTACTGAGGGAGCCACGTGGACAGCAAGCAGTTTGCTGTCCAAGCCCCACATGGCTGCGGGGTGAGGATTGGTCTCTGACTCTTTTATTTAGGAGTACAGGCAGAGCCAGAAAGAACTAGAAAAAGATGCACTTATGGAGTATGTTTCCATTCACCCTGAAGTAGCTGTTTACACTGGCTGGATGAATCACACTCCCTGCGTTTCGGTTTCTACAAAATGGGGGATGATACAGAAGAGTACACCACCACGCCGGTGAAGAAGTGGGAGTGCTCTGGGTGAGATAAGCACCACCTAAGGAGAAGGTAACCAGCAAAATATAAAAGACGAAGGCACTGAAAAAATTAAGATCAACCCACTGAGCAACTCAAAGGCAGTGATCTTTTGGCCAATATTTAAGAGGTAAACCTGCATAACCCTGTTTAGTGGATCACCAGACTTCCGCAACACCTCCGGAGTAGGCAGCCTGTAGGGAGGGGCTGTGTCCTGGGGCTGGGCTGGGAAGAGCAGGCTAAGGTTTAGGATGAGTGAGCGGTGGGACGAGACCTCACGGTGTGGAAATAGGATTCCAGGAGCTAAAATAGCACTGCCTATGCAATGGTACCAAACCGTCTCCCTCCATACTCCCTCTGAACAGACATTTATCTGCACTGTTGTAGGGAGTATTTCACGATACATCACAGGCTGGTTCAGTAAAGAAAATAATGTCCGCAGCCTTTCATGTCACATGAATTTTAAGATCACAAGTCCTGGCTTTGAAAACACATGTTTGGCTTACCATGAAAGTGGACTGTAGAAAAAAAACCCAAACCAAGCCATTCTATGACACACAGTAACTGACTTTTTTTTTTTTTTTCTCCTCAAGAATCAAGGAACAGCCAGGCGTGGTTACAGAAGGCATTTCTTATTGAATCTGGCCAAAAGATGTTGTAATATTTACACTGGTACACGGTTGCTGGCCTAAAAACTATTGTGTAAGGAGTCAGAACGGGAATACAGATTCAAATGTAACACCAAATAAATAACGTTTCATTAATACGTGGCTTAGTGAGAAGAACGTTGGCTGGGGACTCCAACAGCCGATGTCTCTGCGGGCCTTCCAGTGGACATCAAAGCCCGTTCCTCATGGGTTCCAACCCGCCCGCCGCCGGCAGGGATGCATGTTTCCACCCAAAACACCACCGCGGGGGCACCCTGGGGTTGAGCTCCGGCCAGCACCCCCCCAGCAGGTCCCAGCCCCCCTCCCCATGCCCCGACCAGGGCAGACAGTCCCCTCCTGCCCCTCCATGTGGTGGACCTCCTAGACCAGCGTCAATGGTTGGACGAGGTGATCTTAAAGGTCTTTTCTGACCTAAATGATTCTATGATTCCACGATTCCAGCCAGGGCGGGGAGGGACCTACGCGCGGGCACGGGGCTGGGATGGCGGCGTGACGGCCCCGCTCGCCCACGGGGCTGCACCGCTGGCCACGGGTCGCCGTCCTGGCCGGCCGGGGGGCTCGGGGGGCTCAAGGTCTCCCGGCGGCCCGGCGGCCCGGCGGGAGGCAGCCGCTCTTCGGGGCCGGGGCCGATAGATGGCAGGCAAATCCCAGCCCTGCCGTGCAAGCCGGCTTGCCTCCGGCAGCCGGGAAAAATCCCAGGTAGGGGCTTGGTTGTGCCAGCATCCCCCCGAAATGCCGGGGCTGTGGCGGCTCCTGCGCGGGATGGAAGCACACGGAGGCTTAAAGCTTTAACAGAGGGTTCAGCTGGCCCAAGGGGTGGGGACAGTCTGTTTGAAAGGGTAAGCTTGTACTATTTTAGAATAAAATAAAATAAAAAAAACCCCAACAAACAAGTCAACAAAAGAAAAACATCTCCTGCTCAGGTCGTCAAGTTATTTCAGGCAAACTTCGGCAGTCACTGAGCGCCTCTCTCCAGCTGTGGATTTTGCCCTCTGCGGTGCTGGCTGTAACACCATTTTGCAGTCGGCTTTGCGTTTCACTCTGCCACCGCTTTTTCCCCTTCGCCCCTGTTCCCTAATAGCTAGGATAGCAATGGGGCAACACAGAAAGAGGGGATTGTCGTGATTCCCACCCTATATTTCATTCTGATTCTCTTAATACGGCATTTTTCTCACCACTCAATATGACAGTCACGTGGCTTTTTTCCCCTGCTAGCTTTCATGCCAGAGAATTTTAAGAAAACACAGAAGCCCACCCCCCCCCCCCCCCCCC
>VZSF01005981.1:946924-1007386 GCA_013398295.1 Chionis minor | reverse complement strand
CCCCCCCCAAAAAAATAAACAAAAAGCCAATGGAAAGTACTGTAAACTTAATATTTTTATTTTAAAACCTTCCTGCTTTTAAACAAAATTCACGGTTCTTAAGACATACAAAATGTGTTGACTGTTCCCCAGTCCTTGTTTCACACAAGGATTTGTGTGAAACACAAATTGTTCACAATTCCCTGTGAACACAATATAGAGACAGGACCGAGCAAGTGCCTTGACCACAACATTAGTGCACCTTTAGGCAGGGCAAAACAAAGGTTGAAGTGGAAATCAGGAAAAACCCCACATGTTTTTCAGCCAATTCCAGCACAAGGGAAAGTTTGTTTTCTAAGTAAAGCTTTCCCATACACTGAAAAAATGTGGTGAGGATAATTTTAGCTTTTTTAAGTGTCTTCTTAAAAATGCTCTGCTGTTGTACTCAATAAGAAACTGAATTAAATGTTTTCCTGAGTATGTGGCATGCAAAATCCTTATTTCAGCTTCAAACTGTTTAGTGGTTCTGATGAAATTTTTTCAGTCCAGCCTGCCTTTTCCTTGGCGCTCTGAATACCTCCCAGAACACTGTGCATGCCTGTGTGCATAGCGGGGAGATACGAATATGTGTGCATACAGCATGCATACGGGCGTTTTGTGCGCTGACATGTGTGCGGGGGGTGGGAGGAAATCATAGAATCATAGAATGGTGCAGGTTGGAAGGAACCATCTAGTTCCAAACCCCCTGCCACGGGCAAGGACACCTCCCACTAGACCAGGTTGCTCAAAGCCCCATCCAGCCTTGAACACTTCCAGGGATGGGGCCTCCACAACTTCACTGGGCAACCTGTTCCAGTGCTGCACTACCCTCATGGTGAAAAATTTCTTCCTGAGATCTAATCTAAATCTCCCCTCTTCCTGTTTGAAGCCATTACCCCTTGTCCTATCACTACATGCCCTTGTAAAACGTCCCTCTCCAGATTTCTCATAGGCCCCCTTCAGGTACTGGAAGGCTGCTATAAGGTCTCCTCGGAGCCTTCTCTTCTCCAGGCTGAACAACCCCAACTCTCTCAGCCTGTCCTCACAGCAGAGGTGCTCTAACCCTCTGGTCATCTTCCTGGCCCTCCTCTGGACCCGCTCCAACAGGTCCATGTCCTTCTTATGTTGGAGGCTCCAGAGCTGGACGCAGTATTCCAGGTGGGAAGACGGCTGGGAAGCAGAGAGTTTTGTATAATCATTGCCATGATATGTAGTCCCCGACAATAATATCTAACTGTAGTACCTGGTTTAGCAGAAAAGGTGGGAACTGTTATCATCCCTCTGTTGCAGAGATGGGAGCATGGAAAAGTAAGCTTACAGCTGAAGGTCACCCAGCAAGCCGGCAAACACAGACAGGTGCAGAACACTGGTTTCCCGATTCCCTGAGTCACAAGACAGCGTTCACTTCCTACCAGAGCCTGAAGACGCTAAGCCCAGCCGTATCCAGTCTATAGTTTTCACAGTGCATAAAAAACTAGCCCCCAAATGGTTTGAAAAACACATATTGTGCAATTATCGGCACTTCCCTCTGCAGATGAAAGAGTGCAGCAGCACATGAAAAGACCAGTATGACCGAGAGCCCCTTGGGTGTTTTGCATGAGAACTGGGACTCGTGGGCAGTCAGCAAGAAGTACTTGAGGTCAAAAAGAGGAACCCATGAGTGGTTTGAGCTGGGGATTTGGATGACTTCAGCGCGTGCTTATTGTTTGCAGTGAAAGCATACGCAACCTAGCAACTATCACTCTGCAATAAAAAAAAGGTTTGGGTTTACGTGGATGTATGTGAATTCAAAATATAAGTGGATGTGTCTGAATTCAAAATACATGTAATTGACATGCAAAACTCGGTCTCGTCCATTCCCAACATCAGAAAAGTCTGACTTAAAAGAATGTGAATTATCAAAAAGCCTTTTTTTACATTTCCAAAAAATTAGAGACTACCTTGAATTGGAAAAGAAATTAATATTGGCCCCAAGTTGGGCCAAGTTCTGGACCCAGGTTTTGCAAATCACTACAGATTTTACAAAAAGCTAGTGGGAATACTAGTCCCTATCTCTAAGCTGTTCAAAATGTAACGCAAATGCTTGCGTTTTAGGCTTTCTTCAACTCCAAATGTGGCTCAGGGATAATCTCCTGCTAGGTGCAAACCTCTCACCACCGCTGCTCGGGAAACTAAATATCTCTCGGTCTTATGTAATTCAAAACATGTTTCATCAAGCAGGTGAACACAGTGCTGAGAGTTCAGCAGCAGTTTACCTTTTGAGAGGGAGGAACGATTCATTATGTCTTGCAATCCTGGAGATAGGCCCTGCTGAAAGATGCCTCTAATTACGTCTAAGCATTAGTCCGAGACAAGCCAAAAGGTTTGAAGGTATAGCTAAAGCTGTGACAAGCCAAACATTTGTCTTAGCCCCGCGAGGCAAAAACATCATCAGATCTTTGGATGTGAGCGTGCAGCATGAAAACATGAGCGGTACACGACGTGGCACACACGCGTGCGTGCACACCCACACGCACGCATACCTGCCTGCACCTCGGGTCGCCGGGACCGCCAGGAAGCCATGCCAGACAGTTTTCAGCGCTTTGGCTCTGTCCCGACTCTCACTCATTCATGGGCATGGAGCCGAGACGGAGCCAGGTTTTCAGCTGCAGCCAGACTTAATGCTTCATTGCTTTGCCCACCTCTACACAGGATATAGCATTTTTAACATTAGTAGTTAGCGTTATAAGCTCTCATAAATTACCCTGGGCCTGTGCTGCTGAAAATATGTTCCAGTGCGTGGCCTGTCCATCCCCTGCCCCGTGAGGTGGGTGGGATACCAGCTTTGTGAACCATGGCTGTTTTCCTTCTGCAGCCTCCACTCGGCCACCATTCAGAGCCTTTGAGCCGGCTCCAGTAAATGTTTACCTGCTGCTAATGTAGATTCCCCATGCGATGTGCTAGGGTAGCGTGAAACCTGCTAGACGTGAGCAGCTCACGTTGGGCTCCAGATGAAAATCTTGAGGATGGGAGCAAGCGCTTCTCTAGCCAAAGGAGGCGCAAACTCCGCTGAAGCAAAGCCATTGCTGGGCATGCCAAGGCGTAATAAACACATTCTTTTTTAGAAGGAGAAAGGGAAGGGCAAGGAGCAGGTCTAGGGTATGCAAGTATTTTAAAGTTACTGCCAAGCTAACACCCACACAGACGAGAGAGCTACAGCATGCCAAAGGCCACCCTACATTTCAAAGCCAATTAATGAGTTGCAAGCTGCTATGCATCCCTGCAGGACCAGATTCCCTGCTTCAGCCGCAGCCACCAGCAAAGGATGACACATGAGATGCTCTACCTCAGAAGCATCCCCAAGAGGTTTTATGACTCACAGCATGTATCTTCGAGTTACAGCTCCTCTCTTCCTCTCATCTTTCCTCTTCAGGACCAGAAACTTGCCAGGAGTGCCTTACCTCTGCGTTCCCCCACAGGACAAGAAGAGGGAGGCATCATCAATTTTTTCCTTCACTTCACTATGCTGACGCTCCAACCTCACACAGTTGCTCCACTGTCGTAAGGTTTTACCGTGCACTGGACCACCGGACCACCGGAGTCAAATAACAAGTTGGTAAGCACTGGCAAAAATGTCATCCTCTTCAGCTGTGGTGGAGCCGGAGGGCTTTTGGCTAGTTCCGAGCTTTTAACTAGGTCTAGGAAAGTTCACAGTGGCAAGGGGAAATGAAGAGAAAAAAAGATTTTTCCCCAGAAGCTTACAAAAGAAAAAAGGGATGAGCTAAGCAATATTGTCCCAGGCTTCAAGGTGAAGAGCTGATGCTCAGAGTCCACTCTGCTGAAGAAATTCCCAGCTTAATAACATGCAAGGATCCTCATGGGCAGAGGTGGTGTGAAGACATGTGATTGCCTACTGAGAGCTTTTGAGTTAGTTGTGGGACAGGTCAAACAGAGCCTGTGGTTTGGAGGAAGAGGCAAAAGTGTAAGCAGAGGATAAGGAGAAACCATGGATGAAGCTATCCCACTGCACAGAGCATGCCTGAAAGCTCAGGGGACTCTAAGATAAGATGCAGTGTATAACCAACCTAAAAAGGTGTGTGTGATGATCAGAAGCTGCTCACATGTAGGCCCTGCCTGCCATTTGGGAGGAAGAAAAACTGTTGGAGAACTGATGGACTCTTTCCTACCCCAGCTCCAGTGAGAAGGGTTTGATGGTTCACTGAAAGAAAAAGAAGAACAGCACCCTGGATTTCTACCTCTCAAACTACTACTTCTGCCAGGGTGATTCTGTCTTTATCCTCTAGACTGAAATGGACCTTTGTGCTCAACATTTTAATTAAAAGCTAGAGACAAAAAGCCTCCCCATCAGTTACAGACACTTTGCATTCACAACAGACTTTGGTTTTTGTCACATGACCTGCTTTTATAACCAGCTCGGTTAACATTTTAATTTTAAAATGTAGTTAACACTTTGAGGAGTACTGCTTATTTTCAACTGCTGGTATGCATACATAACCTCAGGGGCTTGTGTTTGGGTTTATTGTGACCAGCACAGTTCAAAAAAAAACTTTGGCACACAAATCGTATCTTTTACCTTGGGGAATAGCACACAGAAGAAAAACAAAACAAAACAAAAAAACCCCACCAAAACCAGCAAATCATACACCTGAGTGTTGAGGAAATCATTGGGAAGCCAGCAGAAGGAGCAGGGAATCAGGAGGTGATGGTGGTAAAGACTAATGAGTCACAAGCGCTGGGATTTCAGGGTGTGAAAAGCATAGCTTTTGGAAAGGAGAACCTGCCTGCATGTGCTTGCTAGGCAGGAATGCAGAGGACAAATCCTGTATTTTTCACCCCTTTGGGGGTGCTAGTCGTATTTTTGGCACTGACCGTTTACTCAGGGGAGATCCCAACTTCGCATGCTTAACACTTTGTTTGGCAGCCACCATTTCAAGCGCATGCTAAGGTAATGTGTTGAATAGTGGGATTTCTTGTTCCTTTCGAAAAGAACCATACACAGCAGCTATAACGAGTGCTCTAGCTATCTCTATGAGAGTTAACTATATCAGAAATGGGGGGAAAATAACCTTCTCCACATGGAATATGCTGCCTTGGAGAGACAAAAGACTTCATTAAAACCAGACTCACCAGAGCTTTCTTTAAAAATTTTATAGCCGTTCAAATGTAAAACATATTTAACAATGGCTCTTTTGCAATGTTATAAGCTTATTTATTAGTCTATGTGTGTTCATAAATCATCCTTTTATCCTCCTTTTTATTTTTCCAAATTAACACATTTTCGATAAAAGAGATTACGAGAGAGATGATGAAGTGCTAGATTCTATCTCCCCTATCTTTTGTGCTCCTAAAGAAAAATCATTAAAAAAACAAGAATGGGGCAAACACCACAAAGCTTTGCTGATGGTAGTGATCAGAAAGGGTAATAAGGCTGCCTCGTATGTGCTCATACTCCTTTCCTCATCCTTTTTTTGGCCAATATTCCAGCAAATGAGCTACACTATTATGAATGCTTATAGTGTGCTGCGGATGTGATCCTCCTTGTCAAGCCTCTCTCTCCACGCAGTTGCTTGTGGAAGTATAGATACTGTACACAATGTCAGATAATAGGACTGACAGATGTTTTCCATGATAAAATTCAAGATTTCTGTTGCTTATAACTTTAGTCACGTGCTAGAAACAAGTGCTCTAGGTGTCATGGCTTTCCAATAGCTAACCTAGAGAACAACTGTGTCTTTTAATCTCTCTGTCATTTTCGCAGTCTAAATGCCACCCTGCTACAGAGAAAGAAATACAGTCTTGAGAGAAAAGTTGTATCACGCATCTTTTGCAACCATCATTACAACAAGGAGATAAATGCAACCTAATCTATGGCAAGGAGCTCGTGCCTGATCAAGTCTGACAGCACGTTAAAGGATTTGGCAGCCTCCATGGGTAAGTGTCACCCTTTTAGCCTAGAGTGGTGAAGGAAGGTGCATATGTTGTGAAGTATCTTCATATATGCCTAAACAGGCATAGGTGTAAGGCAAGCAGCGTCCACCATGGCGTGACTGGGGTCTCCGTCTGGGTGGTATACAGTGTTTTTTGGAGGGGCCTTTCTCCCCCGCGACTATACCAGGAGGACTGGCTTCCTAACTTGGTGCCCCAGTGAGGTGCCAAATTTAGACGGGATGAAGATGTCCCGTCAGAACCCTAAATGAAGGAGGCAGGGGCAGTGTGGCTTTTCACTCTTTCTGCCTCTCCAAGCCCTGCTGGCAGCGGGGAGCAGCGATAACTTCTGGGATGACTGAACACTGCCCTATCCCCGGGGGAGCTGCCCGAAACTGTGTTTTCTGTAACGCCAGGCAGAGGCAGGGGGTGGGATAGAGTGGGTGCTGTAAGGCCTGGCTTACTGTCCTCCAGATGCAGAGAAGTCCCTGGATGCCAGCTAAGGGCAGCTCTGTGTCTCCTTGTGCAGCTCCGATGGGATGCAAAACCTTGCCAGGGATGGGGAGCCCACCTTGGCAAAGCGGAGAGAAGAAAAAGCAAATGTCACTTTTACATCAGCTTTGCATTAACCATCCTTGTCCTAGTTGCAAAGATTGGGAGGGGGAAAAAGTGAAATCAGGCTGGCTGAACTTTCTATTAACTTTTTGGTCTCACATGTCATCCTTTCACAGCACTAATATCCAGAGCTGCTGATGATGCTACAGGAACCACTTGAGGCCATGACAGCCACTGGCACTGTCTTGATGTCAAGCCAAACGCAGCAAGGAGGATGGTGGTTGCCCCTGCAGCAGCGGTACAGTAGTGCCGGGACTTGGGAAAGCAGCGGGCACAAGGGCAGACCCTGTGCTCCCTTTCCTAGGAGCTCAGGGGGCAGGCTGGACCAGCACTGGGGGCTAGGAGGGCATTTTGCCCAGCCCCCTCTCTGCTGGGGATGTGGAGGAGCAAAATCCACTCCCTTGGGCCCAGAGACCTCACTGGAGACTGCTCCAGCACGGTGGGAGCCAAGTCTGCCTCTCCTGCAACCCTGGTTGACAGGCTCATACATGTTTTCTTCATAAACTTTTACATTTATTTAGCTGCCTTTACAAGTGCTCTTTTTGGTTATTTGTGTGGTGCCTGAGAGTGAGAATTTCAGAAAGTCCTCTTCGTTTAATGGAAGCAAGTGAAGTGTTAAGAAACATTGGTGGTCCCTTGCTAACAGTGCAAATCCCTTCATGAACCAAAAGGATCAGCACATTAGTGAGATAACTCCAGTACACACTACCTCTTCTGTAAAATCTTGACAGCAAACAACCATTTTTCATGAAGTCATACAGGCAATTTTTTTGCTCAGTGGTGCTTTATTGCTTAAATTGCTTTAGCAATTTGATAATCGATATCTCTGGCCACTGATTTACATTGCTTTCTTCCTTAAATAATCAAGACTGCAAAAAACCCCCAAATACCTAACCACCATCAACCCCTCCCCAGCCCAATTAGAGCAGTATTCATACAATTTGCAGATTAGCATTTTTGAAATGCTCATCCTTAGTGGAGAGTGGGGCTGCAGCATCTTCCAATTATACAGAGCAATTAGAGAAGATCATCAAGACATTCTGAGGTCTCATTAGGGAGAGTGTTGGTTGTTAGACATCTTCACAGATTACAGTGGTGTCTAGGGTGCATCGCCCCCCCCTCCAGACACACACACACACACACACACACACACACACACTCTCTCTCTTGGAAGACTTAGACCATGACTCACTCTTATTGAAACAATGGTCAATGCTCTCTTATACTGGCTTCTTTTTTAAAAAAAGGTAATTTGTTCACACCATCAAAGACCCTTAAAATAGAAAAACTCCACTGAATTTATCTGTCTTTTTCAGCTTTCATAATGGAGCATTTTCTGGTGGACAAATACAATTTCCAAGGCAAAATTATTGGGTATTTCCTTATAGAAAAATGTGAATGGCCTGTGCCTCGCTTACAGTGGGAAATATAAATTTCAGTGATGAAAGAGTATAAACAAAAATATTTTCTTATAACATTCATGGTTAATCTTCATGCAGGATGAAGCAGCTTTGAAATCAAGGCAGAGAATCCTTCTGCCATGGTGCTCGTGCTTTTGCTTGGGGAACGTGGTGCTGGAGATCAGTGATGAAATAACGAACATGTAAATAGTCAAATTTTCAGATCAGTCTAGAGGGTTGAAAAGGACTTAAGTCACACAGAAGGCTCATCGCACCTTTCTGCAGAAAGGTAAATTTCCTCCTAAAAACACAAAGTTCTTGCAGAGGGTTACAGCAGAGTGGGAGCTGCTCAGGGCCTCGGCATAAACAAATTGGACAGGCAGTTGTGCTGGCTGCCAGCTGTGCAAAAAATCTTTTTTTTTTCCTAGCTAATTGTCTGGTTCCCTGATCTCAAGCAGACGAGGCAGTTTGTGTGTGGCAGCTGAAGCAGCTATCAGAGGAAGATCCTGTTGGAAGTGGCAACCCACCCTGAGGAGCCAAGCCCTGGGGTCAAAAGGAACATGTACAGGAATTTGCCATGGCGCAGCAGCGTCCCACGACGTATACCCCGATCCGTCCGCCTGCAGCGATTCCTGTCATGCAGTCATGCAAGAGGCAACAGCTCTGCATAACGATGCCGTTCTCCCCGGCTTATCCTTAATGCGCTCCCTCTGCAGTCCGTCCTGTGTGTGCGTGGTGTTATCTGCAGAAGGCAGCGTGGCCGCTCTGTCGTATCTCCAGAAACGCGGGTAGTAATCCTCTGCCCATCAGCTTACCTAAGTGTTTTAAAAATCACGAGAGGTGCAGAGACAGAAGGCAGAGGTGCGGCTGGGGGGCAGAAGGGGACCACTGCAGGGCGGTCACTAGAAGCCACTGTAGAACCTGCTGCAGGTGTCGAGACTCTATTTTTCTGCTCTTAGCATGACGACTGAAAAACTCTTTCCTTAGTGATATCACACTGCAGTTTGTGATGTCACTTTCTGTCATCATTAACTGCTGTTGAGATCAGAAGAAGTGGTCCCAGGAATAAGAGGGGCAAAATAAGAAATTTGTGATAAAAGAAGCCGCCTGTAGTTCCACAGCTGTCTTGAATATTGCATTCTTACAACCCAATCCAAAACCAAAACCCAAACTAAAAATGTTACCTTGAGAAAGTACTTTTGAGCCTGAATATTTCCATTCTAGCACAACGTAACCAGAAAGATCACTGCTAAGATCTATTGGCAAGAAGCTACACATTGTGCATAACAATTTAACCACAAGTATTATATATGTAGCTGCAGGAAAAGTTAAGTATTCCCAGTTCTAGTAGAAGGTGTTTCTTTCTTAGCAGTCTATATAGATAGACAGACAGATATTGTTTGTGGGACGTTTCCAGAATACCTGCCCAGTAGGAAGTTAATGAAGCCCGAAAGAATGTTTAAAGTGGCATCTTTGCTTAGGAAGTTACTTTTCATAGATAAAAATTACTTGTGTTTCTCCTTATTTATGTTGGTGCTTATATAGCCTGCTGTGGTCTTAGCATTTGGTTGTGTTGCTTGCTGCTGCTGGTTGTCGTGGAGAATATTGCACAAAGCCAGACAGTGAAGAGATAAGAGCAGAGGTTTTCAGTGATATTTTGGTTCATTTTGGAATGCTGCGTTTAAGTTTAGGGAGCAAATTTATGGGAAAAGCAAAACAAATTATTACAGGCAGCGCTCTTTTTTAACTTCAGAAGGCAGAGGAACGGGGGAGTGATTCCAGATGGTAAACAAGTCATCCCATCTGCAGCAATGACTGGCATGAGCAGCATTCTTTAGGAGCTCAACCTTGAATGGTCCCCAGGGATCAGGTTTCTGGCATATTGCACTCTTGATGGTACAAGAAAATCAAGTTCAGAAATGTTGCATTAACAGTGTGTGTCAGTGTTGACATCTTCCCTTTAATCCACTCCCTTGGGGGTCACAATGTGCTCTCTAACTGGTTATTGCCAGGCAAGTATTTATAAAATACGTGTGGTGTGAATATCATAGGTCCTTTTTAAAATCAGAGCGCCAAATTTTGCCTTCACTTCTCATCTGCTCTGCTTCTCCTTAAGGTCCTGGGTTGCCCTAGGGGTAGTGGGGTTATTTCCATGCAGGGTGCTTCCCCAGTCACAAGAAGTGGCAGGTGTGCCTGTGTCCCAGCGCCTCTGTCCCCCCGCCTGATGCATCTGCATTTCTAACCATGTACAGTGACACACCAGCTACCCTCAGAGGGAGGAAATGAGAGGGAAAGCTTACGGGCAGAGGCACAGCTGGATGCTAACACTGCAACATGCCACTTTATTTGTCCCCTCATCCTTGTTAGTTTACGTCACAAAAATAGGAGCCTCCTAATGAGGACAAGGCTTGAAAGCTGAAGCACCGGGAGACCAAAGGTCACTGTAAAGACTCACAGCAGTTTAAAGATGTGCTTTACTGCATGTCAGGCTTGAGGAGGAGGGCAGTGAACCTTTTGGAAATTTAGAGCAAGATAATTCTTTAATGAAAAGTGCATATATTTCATATGAATCACCTCTTTGACTCGGTTGAGACAAAACAGAGGTATTTGTTTTCCAGACTGGTATCTTTAAAACTGTCTACAGTTTTGGGTATCGATGCTGGCCTCAGGAAGTGTTTTCCGTTCCTTCTATCATCATGAGATGGGATTAAATTACAATTGATTTTACTATGGATTAAATATGTTTGTACTGGATTAATCGCTAATGAAAGTACAACCGCTTTGAAAATTTACCCTACCACCAAGCTCAGAGTCTACAAATAAGAAATAAATGTTTTCTTGGGTATAATTCACTGGTTTGTTTCGTCGGTTTGTACCATCCGGTCCCACCTCTGTCTTTGCGGTTTTCAAAAATAGCTGTGGATTTTACTTTTTTAAGTGCCTGAGAGTTTTGGAAACCCATTACCTACTAATTTTAAGGGGAACTGGATGGCTATCTCCTTGAAAACCTCAGCTAGGCTGTTTTCACCCTTTCATGCTTGCTCTTCCCTCCTCTCCCAGCAGTCCTATTTTTAACGCAGGGAGGTCAGCTATCATCCTGACAGATATTCGAGTGCAACAGACTTCTGGCCTGGCTTGCCTTTCCAGCGAGTGTAGCTGCCAATTCACATCCGCTTTTCAGTCAGCAGCCATGAGATCAGCTGTTCCAGGCTCCGGGAAGCTCTGCGCCCGGCCAGCATCCTCCCTCTCCCCGCCGTCCCCTCCGGCCGGCCGCGCAGCTGCGGCACCGCAGGCAGAGACCGACTGGCCTCGGGCGCCAAACCTCAAACGCTAGATGCTGTGTCGGCGGAGCAGATGTCATCTGAAATATTCGGGCAACACAGGCGGGATTTCTCAGGCTAGACGCTTGGACCGAGCCGCACGTGTAACCGAAGGACGACTGGGCGCCTGCCCCCAGAAATGCGCCTTTCTCCCAAAGCCCAGCCATAGCCTCCCCAGGGGCAGCTCGGCAGGCTGATGGGAACGTCTCTGCGGCTTGAACCTCTGTGGGCACTGGTCAAGTTCTCCTCTGGGCTCCAGAAAAGAGGGCTATCTTATTTTAATGCTTTTCCCAAAAGAGAGCGCGCTGGGTAATTTCCGCTGTAATTTCGCAGTGGCTGATTCCTGTGGGGCCACGCTGAAGAGGGTATTTTGCTCGGCTCCTGTGAGGATTGTGGGACAGCAGCTGCCCCTGAGGAGGCGCCGCTGCCCCAGCCCTGAGGAAATGGCAGGCGGTGCTTGCTCCACACCTACATGCAGAGCCTCAGTAGGGCTGGAGGTTGGTAGGTCTCTCAGCCACCTCCAAGTCAAAACTGTGCCATTAAAGCCCTTAACATTTAACCCACACAGGTATCAAACAAGCATGAAGAAAAGTCACAGGAGTTTCAAACTTTTGCCTCCTCTTCCAAAAGGTCTTGACCTATTTATCCTCAAGTAGCCGGTAGGTAAGGTTCATTTTGTGCGATGGATTGCCGATACCCGCTGCTCGCAAGAGGTTCAAATCTCAATGCAGGAAACAGGGAAAGTGAAATGATTTCAAAGCAGAGCACTGAGTCGTACAGTCACCTTGTGGCTCCCAGGAGCAAGACATTTATCATGGCCCATGAAAAGCATGCCTGGTCCTTAATTGAAGTTCTGTGATGGGAATAAGCAATGTAAAATGCACTTTTTTCTAGCCAGCATTGCAAGCTTTAATGTGCTCTGTGAGATGGCTGGATGCTCAGTTGGTGTCAGTCAGAGAGTATGTGAAGCAGTGGAGCTGTGTTTGTCGGTAACTGACAAACTGAGTTGTCATGTGGTTCTCCCTTGTTTTTGATTTTCCAGATCTCCTTTCTTCAGGGTGCCAGGACAGTGTTTTGGTTATAGAAAGCAACAAGAATCAAACCCAGTGTTACTGAACCACCCCGGCTGAGTTGATGCATGGTGACCAGGTTAATGTGTAGGTCCCGTGGACGAGTTGGGTAATAGGAAGCACTGAGTGCTTCAGCATCCTCTATTAGCTTGTCCAGCTGGAGTGATTTCCTCCTCTTGCTTTTATAGACTCTTTCTTTTCAAACTAAGGGAGATTTTAGCAGTTAAAAAGAACTACTCCACATATGCACACATAAATCTTTGTGGACTTTTTCAGGCTATACTCAGCTTTAATGATACTCTCCCCTCAACTATGTAAAGATCTATTAATCTTGAGTCAAACTATTAGACAGTCACAGTAGAGTGGGTTTTGAATTAAACAAAAATGAAATTAGTTCATGCACCATAATTCCAAGTGCCTTTGCTGTGATGTCTGTGTATCTAGGACACATGCTTCATCTTGGTTTGGGATTTTAAGTTCATCTAAAGCTAGGACTGGAATTGGGTCCATAATAACACACTGGTTCTTCACCAATGAAGCAAAATCACTGGCTGCTGAGAGCTGCAGGGCACGCACCACGCACGTGGAAGGCACCACACAGCAGCGCTGTTGTTGCTGTGGTGGCTGAGGTCAGGGTTTTCCTGTGCCAGGGACCCAAGAAGGAAGGAGCAGGGCAGCATCCCAGCCAGCAAGGCACTGAGGTTGCCAAAAACCGGAGGAGGAGGTACGGCATGGCTCTCCTCGCCACCGGAGCTGAGGCGGAGTGGCATGGTGGCACTTCATCCGGAGTCATGGAGCCCTGATTGCCAGAGTCCTGTTCCCGTGGTTTAAACCACAAGACCATCCATCCGTCTTCTGCATGCATGAAAGTCATCCTCCTGATGTGTGCAAGTAGCGTGTGGTATGCTGGAAATTATAACCTTATCCGGCCAGTAACCATTTTCCTGGAGAAGCAGTGTTTCCATTTTGGTGACATAAAGAACTAGCAGAGAAAGAGAGATACTGTGCAAACCCCTGGCTGTGAATATTGCAGTACCTTTAGTCCCACAAACTTAGGTGGCATGTGGTAACTGTACTTAAAATGTGCAAGTTTTAACTGATAGGTAGCTAAAGCTTCAGATGGGAAACCGCAAACCAATAGAGTATAATAATGCTGGTGATAGGGGAAGAAACATGGCCGTGTGCTGTAATTACAGTCGAAGAGGCCATCACCGACAGATAAAATGCCACAGTCTGTGGTGGCAGTGGGAAGCCACATGCTGGAATAAAAATGTGCTGTTTGCAACACATGCATCTCTGCTGCAGGGGCCAGGTGGATATCTGCATCTCTTTCACAAGCTGAACAGAACCAGGCAGCTGACTTCACATGGGGCACCTCCAGGTTTTACTCACCTATTTTTATTTCCAGCAGGAGGAAAAGGTTTGAGGAGTGCACGGTGCTGTAGGCTTATTTGTGTGTTTTCACCAAACAGCCTCATAGCGTAGGAATTACAGCAATAAAAAATGCTAAGATACTTGCAGTGGTGGATTATCACCAGTAGAAAATACCAAACATTAAGGGTTTGATATATGTTAACACCGAATATTTTGACAAGGACCAGTAGGAAAAAGCAAAGAGAGGTGTGCATTTCACTTTTTCAAGCAGACCTCTCAGGTTTTGGCAGCAGTGAAAATGTTTACATTACTCTTATATTTCATAACTGATGTATAACTCTTCTTTGAAAAGTTTCTGCAGACATACGTACTCCCTGGGATGTAAGAGGGAGACAGCTCTTTCTTCTAAGCTGAAAAGAGATTTGTCAGTGGTGTGAAGTAATTTAACCAAAGCAGCTGACTGATGACCATCATTTCTTCTAAGCAAAACTCCTTAAGAGTGTCGTATGTATAAATACTACCGAGACTTTCTATGAAGGGGATTTTGGATTATACTAGCTAGCTGGCTTACCACAGTCACCCATAAAGAGAAACCACTGAATAAGAGAATAAGTGAAAAATAGGACAAGGGGATTGGCAGGAAAAAATCTGTTCATGTGAGTATCATAGTTTGTGCCAAAGAAAGTTTCTTTTAAAATATCAAGTTCTTTACGAAGTCACTAAAATTTGCAAAAATGATGAAAATCCCATTGAAAAGTATTTTTTGTTAAGGAGCTATGTGAGTGAATTGTTTTTATCAGTGAAATTTTTCGCTTGGTTGTGTTAAGAACAAGGGCTGTACACTCAACTGGTACTAGAACCACTACTGGTATTGTAGCCACTAGTTTAATTAAGAAGTAAAATAAACTCCATTATAATCGCCTGTTTTCACACACCGAAAACCTGTATTTTTTTTTACCTGAATTTTTATATACTTTTGGGGGTTTTTGTCTGAAGATATATAATTTCTGAAGACCTTGGAAAACATTCCTTCAATTTTGCAGTCAGGGAGCATTAAAACAATCACAGGCTTTCAGTCTCTAAAACTTAAACGATAGCTTTTTTACAGAAGGCTTAAGACATGTAAGAAACTGTATATAGAGAAACACCAGTGCCCTTGTGATGAATGCAACTTCAGTGGTCTGAAATCAAGCAACACAGACTCAGGAAATTCCCTCCAATAAATCTAATCTCTAATGGCAAAACTATAATGGATATGTTTCATTTGCAAAATCCTTTTTTTCCTTCCTTGTTAGATGGAAATATTTACATGTTGCTCTCTGGTCCATTTTAATCAAGATCATACCACATCTCCTTGCTGATATGCAATGCAGGTTAACTTAATCTTACTAGAGCAACTTCTGGCATTTCCTAATTTTGGAACTCTTACGTTGTGAACTTATCATTACATTCATTTTAGTATCATTTACATTTACTCTAAAACATCCATATCCATGTTCTGCTGATTTTGTTCAATCCCGCATCCTGCTCATTTTCCCCAGTATTTTAATGAAAAGGAAAAAAAAAAAGAAAAGGCCAGAGAAGGGTCAACCTTAGAAACAGTCTGCTCTGCTCTTTGAAACTGAGTAAGCTCAACCACAAAATAAACCACTGTAAAAAATGAATGATGAGATGAGAATACCTTTGCATACATGGCACAGGGGAGGAAGAAACTAGTCACAAACCATTCAATTGCTTCTAACCACAAGATTTTAACACTAGCCGGCAGCACTGTTGATACAACTATTCTTAACACATTTGGAAAATATTCTTAATATTCAAACACTCTCTTTCCTAACCTAAAAACCCTAATGCAAGAAAGCCGGCACCAGTAAGGGAGTCAATCCTAGTCTGATTTACTGTAGGAACGAAATTCTCATTGACTCATTGCATGGCTTCCAAACTAACAAGGAATAACAGCAATAGGTCCATAACACAAAACATTCCTAATGTATTAAATTAGGATTACAGTGGAAGATTTGATTTTTTCAGTGTTCTTCACAGCAAAGAAATGCTTGTCTCTTTTTCCTTGAGGCTACCATGTTGAAATGAACAAATACAGTAACCGTGCATAGATCTCATTCTCCTACTCATATTTATACAATTTTACGGCTATGCTTATTGCCAAATTAAAAGTACTTCTGACTTTGTTATGTAGATTTCATACTTTATTAGAAGATGAGGTGCTTAAAAATGATTTTTTCTACTTTTCTTTCTGCAGTATTCTGGTATTTTCCTTTTATTCTGGATGTGATTACAGGAGATTTAACATTATAACACATTCATCTGGATAGCTATAAAAATGAAATAAAAATAAAAATATGAAATGTAAAATGGGAATATGACTTTGCAGTTCCCGTTCTGTGGTATCTGACTGCCCTCCTATAATTTGCTGAATTTAACTGCGGAGGCTTATTGGGATGGGTGGTGGAGTTTGTCATGCCTCTGATCCAGATGGCCAAATGGGGTGATGGCGAAGCCATCTCTCGTGGGGCTGAGTCCCACCACCTTGCTCCTGTATCCCTCTGCTAAAGCTCAGGGGTCCCTTCTGCATCAGGCTGCTGTAAACAAGAGGAGAGGAGGGGACTGTCAGTGAGGTAATAGGCTTCTGCAACATCCGATGTTTTGATGTGTTGAGTACAAAAGCCATTTCTTTAATTCCTATGTTTTTGTGGTTCCTGTAACGGCAGGAAACGCTCGGGTCAAACGCTTCCCACAATTAGGAGGGGAACTAAACCGGCTAAGGGACCTCCGTCTCGCTCTGACTCCTCTCACTGGGGTTTGCTCACCAGGGAGCACCCTACCCCTTTCCTGAGTAATGCATAAAAAAGATATTAAGCATAAGGACCTTACATGAAAAAATATGCCGTGTCTACGTATTTTAGGTAAAAAGAGGGTCATATGCTTGTTAGAGATGATAGCTGGGTCGCTCCAAAGGGTATATAGAGATCCAAAGGCTCCTTTTGGGGGCCTGGCACTCTTTTACCCCAGGCAGATGAGGTAACGCTCATTATTTCCCTGCCTCATTGGCATGGAGAGGAACCAGAGCTCATGAAGTATTAAACCCCATGGGCTGCGTCCCCTCCTGGGAGCCCCATCCCTCCGTTGGGAAGGTTCCCGCTGCGCCCAAGCCGGCAGGGCGGTGGTGGTGGGGGATTGCAAGGTGAGGTCCCAGGCAGGGAAAGGGTGCGAGGGGGAAGCTGAGCAGAAAAGCACCTCCTCCAGCATCCACAGCCCGGCCAGAAACCAGATCCCAGGCCCTGAGCCATCGGGCCACACAGAGACTAGTCTAGATTTCATACACTTTCCTCAAATGATGATGTAATTTATAACTTATCCAGAGCGGACAAAAATTAATGACTAAGCGGCTTGTTTCAACTCAGGCCAGTTGTGCTATCAGCTTTGTTCAGCATCAAACGTGGCTTTCAGCAGGGCTGGGGAGGGGGGGATGAAGGCGTCGCCGTCTCTTTCTCTCGTTCCCATCAAATACATGTCACACACTCGCGTGCCGAGCGCGGTGTTAGAAATAGCAGGGCCGCATGGCTGTGCTCCTCCAGTATCGAGTAACAACCTCTGCATGCTTGGCATAGGGAAGGAAATAGCAAGGGAAAAGGGGAAATGAAAATAAGCAGAGAAAAAAATCCCACATAAAAATAGGGGCAATGTTAGTAAAGTGGAGCTTATGCTTCAGTTTTGTAACTGCAGCTTCAAGGTCCCGATTTCTGAACAGGATGTGACTTAATGCTCTTGTGGGGACTGTCTACCAAAAAAACCCTCCAACCATCATCTCTTTGCCACTTGCGGGGAAAAGTATCAATTTCTGCTTTTTATGAAAAAGAGACAGATGGTCACTTTCTGTGCATTCAGATCAGCTAACAGAGCGATCACGAAAGCCAAACTTCTGTTATCTCCTTGGGTGTGTGCAGCCTTCTGAACCGCTCAAGCCTAACTCTGTTTTGAAAAGTAAAAACCCCCACGCGTGCTCAGCACATCTTTTCCATTGGTATACCTAGAGTTGCAGCTAACTCTCAGTGCAAAAATGCGTATCATCTCCTGCGTTGCTATCCCATTTCCGTCAGCCTGCAGAGCCAGCAGGGAAGCCGGGCTCCTTCACTTCGCCGAGGCAACCATTAACCACCACAAATTGCAGGAGGCCAAATGATGGCAAGCGGAAGCACTGCTGCCTGCCGGCTGAAGTGTCACCTCGCGCAGGTGGCCGTAACATCGGCTGACAAGCGGTCGGCCGCTGTTAGCTGACGTCTAGGGAGAGCCGGAGCCCCACATGGCCCCACCTTTGCAGCCCCGACCACGTGCAGATGGTTGCGCTGGGCACCAGGTTGGCTGCTGCCTCCTGCCCTCTCTGCAGCATCCAGCCCTTCTCTTGCAAAATGAGCGCCCAGCTGGCACAGCGGTGGAGAGCTGGACTGCAAGAGAAGGTGACGAAGCTACTGGTACTTCTGCTATGTACCCGAGAGTAGACTTTCTCCTGTAAAACTATGCTCAGGCTGGAGGCCCTCAAGAATGACGAACTGACTAGCCAAGGGCAAGCGCCACAGCTCTGCATCTGTGACCCAGGACTGTCCTTTGCCAAACAGCTTGAAAGAGTACGTCGAGAGAGTAAAGGTAAACTCAAAAATATTTCTGGAAATGCTGCCTATGCGTGTTTATTTGGCAGTTCATTGGTTTGAAAACTGAAATGGCTTTTCTGTGCCATGGGCGATTACAAAAGCCTCCCCTTAAAAGGAATCGACAAGCTCATTTTGAGTAAGTTTGTCACTGCCTGCTGGGTACCTCAAAAGCCCAAAGGACCCTGAAGCTCAAGAACTGCATGTGAAAAATAACTGGAACGGCACCTAAGAGGAATATTTGCATGGTAATATTTCCAGGATTACTATGTGCAGTGACTGGTTGGTGATGGCCTCTGTCAGTTTGGGCTCTGACACAGGAGAAAGCAGAGCTGGGATTTCAGGAAGTCTTTGGGACTGAAGAGCTTAGACCTCTTCTGCCTCAACGGTATGCAAAAACCGTTCCTGACATATATCTGACTAAGATGTACTAAAAACTGCTAAAGCTCAGGCAAGATCTATATAAAAAACCACACAGAACAGCATAAATCCTCCTCTTTCTACCTTTTTTCATACCTATAACTTTGTAGAGAAAATAGACATTTTTCTCTCCATTGGGATTTTTGTCTGTGAGACATCCTCAAACCCAAGTCAACGTGAATTTGACAGACAAAGCAATCAAAGCAGACAAGCATCCACTAGACTTTGGAACACCATCATACACAGTGATGGCCTGAAGGAAAGCTGTCTTTTCTGGTTCCTCCTATGATGTATGTGAATGTAACATATCTAAATAAGAAGTCATTTATTATACTATTTTTTCGCAATTACATGTGGGTGGACCCCTAAGCTTTCTCCATCCAGTGCCACAAATATAAAGTGCTGTATATCATGTCTAAGCTCTTTTTTCCTGGCCAACTTTTACAGTCCAACAGTGGATGGATCACATCTGTTGTTTTATAACTACTTTTTTTTTTTTTTTACTGGTCACACAGAGTTATCTAAAAAGTAAGCCAGCGCATAGGGCACCTTTTGAAATAAGTGTAGAAGAAGTCCTGCTACACTTGCAGCATGACTTAAAATAAGAAAGTTCAAGATCAAAGTTTATGATCAAAGCTGTTGAATTTGCCACTGTGATATTAAAGTTGCCTATACTCTTACTGCCACAGTGCCACGGAAGCACTGTACTCCGCACATCTGAGTTCCTCACAGTCTTCAAAACATGGATCCTCCCAGAATTCTCTAGGTGATGATAAGACGCTTGCTCTTCATTTAGTAATTGCCATAGATTTACAAAGGTGAAATATGCTTGACCAACTTGGTATCCTCCTATGATGAAGGGAATAGCATGTTGGATGGGCAGCAGCAGTGGATATAATTTAAATTGACTTTGGTGAGGCTTTTGGCATTGTGTCAAATAACATCCTCACAGGCAAACTGGTAAATATGGACTAAGCAATGGACAGTGAAATGGTTTGAACAATTTGCTGGCTCAGTGAGATGTCTCAACAACTGGCTTAAGGGATTGTGATCACTGGCATGAACGCCAGCAGCAGGCCAGTCATTACTGGTGTACCCCAGGGGTCCATACTGGGGCCAATACTGTTTAACATCCCCATGAGTGACCTGGACAATGGGACCGGGTGCACCCTCAGCAAGTCTGCAGAGGATATAAAACTGGGAGCTGTGGTTGATACAGCAGAGGGTTGTGCTGCCATTTGGAGGGACTCAGGCAGGCTGGGCAACTGGAAATGAACCTCATGAATTTCATCAATGGGAAGTGCCAATTCCTGCAGTTGGAGAGGAATAAGACCAAGCACCAGTACAGGCTGAGGGCCAGCCAGCTGGAAAGCAGCTTTACAGAGAAGGGCCTGCAGGTCTGTGGTGGGCAACAAGTTGAACGTGAGCAAGCAGTTGCGCACACCCTTGGGCCAACAACATCCTGGGCTGCATCAGGCAGAGGGTTGCCAGCAGGTTGATGAAAGTGACCTTTCCTCTCAGCTCAGCACTGGTGAGGTCACATCTGGAGTGCTGCGTCCAGTCTGGGTTCCCCAGTACATGACAGAGACATACTGGAGTAAGCCCAGTGAAGTGCCACAAAGATGCTTAAGGGGCTGAAGAATCTGCCATACAAGGAGAGACTGAGACAGCTGAGTCTGTTCAGCCTGGAGAAGAGCAAGGCTCAGGGGAATCTTATCTATGCGTATACATACCTGAAGGGAGGGGGTAAAGATGGAGCCATTCTCTTCCCAGTAGTGCCCAGTGACTGGACAAGAGGCAATGGGCACAAACTGAAACACAAGAAATTCTGATTAAGCATAACTTTTTTTTTTTTTCCTGTAAAGTTGATCAAACACTGTAACAGGGTACTCAGAAATATTTTGAGGTCTCCATCCCCAGAGATGTTTAAAACTGGGCTGGACATGGTCCTGAGCAACCTGCTCTAACTGACTCTGCTTGCCGGGGAGGTTGGACTAGATAGACTCCCATTCAACCTCAGTGATTCTGGGACTCAGTGAAACCACACCTACACCGTAATGTTGACAAAGACGTTACAATCAACTATAAAATACTGTGGTGTCCAATGTACAGGAGTAACTAAAGTTGTAGATTTGACCCCTACAATACCAATATGAGGCCTGGGAGAGCAGGGTGGCTCAGACAGGGATCCACAGTTGCCAGCCTATTGACATTCCCACGCTCCTACCTTACACACGTGTCCTGGCTCTCTGGCTGGAGAGATTTCTTCTGCAACCTGATCCATGGCAAAGCAAAAAGAAATGTTGAGATTCATTGAGTCAGAAAGAGATAGTAAGAAGGATCATGGCTCCTGGTGGTTAGGATGATCCTTTGTTGAGGGAGAATGCTGAGTTTGAGTTCTTATAGTAAGGATGCACAATGCAGAAATGGTCTGGGAACAGTGACTAGAACTGAAGCATCCCTTTCTGTATTGCTGGGTCATCGGCTCTTGTTTGCCCTCCTTCTTTGGCTACAGCTCTGTATGGCCAATTGACTTAGCTCTATTGAGAAGGCCACATGCACATCCTTTTTCTCAAAAGCCTGTAATTTTCATAATCTTTCCGGGAAGCAGAGCTGTACATTTCAACCCTCCCAGGATGAGGTGAGCATTAAGCCCAGATCTCCCCCTCTCTGGGCAAGTGCTTTAGCTGCAGAAAAGCAGGGTCACTTCTGTCCTTTTAAAGGAAAGCTGTGGAGTCCGCTGTGTTTTTCAGGGCACTCATTCCTTTTGTTGGGTGTCAGCTATGCTAAGGATGCCAGAGGATGTTTCAGGAAAGCCAGGTTTGAGATCTGATTTGAGCTGAGGCATGTGAAACAAGCCCTGTGGAGATAGCAGTAGGCTAAGTCATATGCTTTAGGTGCTTTGAGATGTGATGGACAAACAAGGCGTGGGAGGTGGCTCTCAGACTTGACATAGGGACCCTTGGTTATTTCTTAATCTTGTGTGAGGTGCCCTGGTTCCTTGGTGACCCTGGTCAGCCTGCCCAGGATCACATTTCTGCATGGTGGTATGATCACAGCAAGTCATCATTTTTACCTTTGAAAACCACCCTAGATGGCCACCCGAGTACCATATGTTAAAAAGCCCTTCTTAAGGTCTCGGAATGTATTTTGTTTTTTCTTTTCTTTCTTCCCCACATGTTTATGGGCCCTGGTGAATATGAGCCATGGGGACAAGTAATGCGTCATATTAGATTTGGAGCAGATAGGAGCGGATACCATTGTCCTGTGCATCCAGCAGATGTTCAGATCTCCCCATTCTGTTCCCAGGTACTTTGGTCTGTATCGGGAACAAGCCCATCAAATTCTGCCCACAGTGCCTTTTATCCCCTTTATTATTCCTCAGTTCTAACCCACAAGACATTTCAAACATTAGAAATGGTTCAGTGCATAATGGTTTTCAAAAAACATGCTGTATCTCTGTCTAAATGAGAAAAATAAATATCTAGGGAGCTTTTGCACATGTCAACAGTACTCAGTGAAGCAATATGTGTAGGCAGCACTGGAAACAGTGACAAAGTGAGTATCTGTGCATAACTTGGTAATAATATCATCACCGTCTAGACAACTCAACAATTAGCATCCAGACATACCGAAGCCTTCTTTAAGAAGTCTCCAACAATAAAAAATATGCCTCCATGGGGAAGAAAGCCACAGCTCGCTCTCTCTGCTACCTTGCACATGCACATTTAAGTTTAATTTCATTTAAAAGGTTGCTTTCTAAGATGAGCTGCTTTTCTCAAGGCCACTGCTGAGTGCACGCTTGCAAAAACTACAACTGATGAAGATTTTCCTGTTAAAACATCTGTTTTAATATTCTGTGTGTATAGAAGTTGCTAGGCAAAACTCATTTTGATATGGTAATCCCCATGCACTTCCTGGGCTGCTTCTCCTTTTTTATTTACTTTGAAAAATGTTTTCTTCAAAACTGTACCAATATTGGGGAAAACTCAGGAAAAATAAAGACTTTCTGCACAAGGCTATGACTTCCAGTGTGATACCTTTAAAAGCACAATCCCAAGACTTGACTTTTCTCTAACACACAGGCCCAAGTCTCCTCTCACTTCCTGATTTTTGTCTGTCCACCAAAGGCAGCAATATTACACATGGAAAAGCCGAAGGCAAAGGCGGAATGATGCCCTCAGATTTTATTGACATGGGAGTTTTATTGCCTGTGCTGCAGACTGTCCCAGGAGGGTGCAGGCAGAAATGACATTAACTTCTTCTTATCCAGAGGATCGATATACAGAGGGAGGCAGAAATTTCCACGATACCCCCGGTTATTCCAACTGAAGGCAAGGCTTGTCTCTTCCTACCTCTCAGGACTGACTCACTAAGGGTTGCAGCCTTCGGGGGACTTCGTCAACAGGAGCCGGTTCTGGCTACCGTGAACCCTCCTGGAAGGGCTAGGGCTAGGAACCACAGCTGTGGTGTGGACAAACTCAGGCTGCCTAGGAATGCAGTCAAGAGTCCCTGTTTCACGTTTAAAGCAGTGAATATGTGTGTGTGCGATTGCTAATGACATCAGCAGCACCTTCATTGCAGCAACTGGTAGTGATGATGGCTAAGGCATGTCTTTCTTCCGTGGTCAAACGCCAAGACAAACAGGAATGATTTAAGTCATTGCTACCTTTCCATCCCACGCAGGCTGAACTATGTTGAGAAACAGAGCCCTGAGGTGCCTTTAAGTCCCTTGGTGGGTTGCAGGCCAGTCGTGGAGTTGGCTTTTAATTCTTCCTCTCTTTGAGGACCAGCCCCAAAGCCATGAGTGCTGAAGCCGTGAGTCATACTCTGCAGCTCTGAGTGCATCTGATGGCTTCATAGCTCCTTTTCCCAGTGAGCAATATGAGCAATAACCCAAAGATGTAGAAAGGTCATCAGAACATGACAGGGTAGTAACAGAAAGACATTTCTGTTCAGTGCTTCCCACACTGACATAAAATAGGAGCAGGGCGAAGTGGTTCAGACTGAACCGGTAGTTGGCCCTGCAGTTTTTGGAAGTGGGAGGAACCATATACCACATTTTTCAAGTCTGTTACCATAAGCTCTTTGTTCTTAGCACTGTCAATGTCTCCAAGGTAGACAGGGCTTAAAAAATATGTGTCTTTTCCTTGGGCAGTTCAGCCTGACTGTAGCATTCATGGAAATGCTATACTCATGAAATCAGGAGGGTCAATAGTTGAGCTAAGTATGTCTAAGGTTTGTTTATGACTAGGACAGAAAACATGCGAGTGGAACTCCCACCCTGAGTTCTGTAGATGACATGAACATTTTGTTGAAATGTCTTTCCACACCCAGTGGTAAGGAAAAAAAACAGTGGTCAGTATTTCAGAGGTACAGACTTGGGAGGGGATAGGACTCACCAGCACTTGCTGTGCTCCAGCCTGAAGCCGAGTTTAGATGTGGACAACTGAATATAGCGCAGTAAAAGGCTACCCACTGCACCCCTCTGCCCCGGCCCTGTATTTCAGCGCTCTTAGGATCAGCTAATCAATGACAGGCTTGGATAGCCAGTGAGATAACTCTGCATATGTGTGTGTGTATGTGCATGTCTATAGGGCAAATGTCCTCCTGTCCACCTGCAGTCAGCTACCTGATGATTATTTTCCCTGCAAATAAGAAAACACAAAATCTTAATTGATTCCCCGAAATGATCAAGATTTTTTCCTCACTGTCCAGGAAGCCATGCACCATAAGTTTCTGCAGGTCCCTTACTTACACTGCAGGCTGAGCGCTGACCGTACTAACACGCATCCACAGTTCTCTGGAGAGACCCAGCAACTGCAAGACATCTAGGGATGCTTGTGGTGTTTGCACTGAGTTTCCGCAATCCTTTTCATTCCCCTGGCCTCCTGGCTTATCACCTGGTGACTCCAACCTGTATTTAGCTGTGCTCATTTCCCTTAAGGGCACAGGACAGGCCATTGAAAAGGAGCCCAAAACCATCCGTGAAAGTATAAATGTGCACTTATCTTGGGGAATCCCAGTACATGGCTGCTACAATGGGTGGCGTTTCTCTCACTGACAGTTGTCCAGCCCTTTCTCCTTTCACATTCAGTGAGCGGTTGTGTAGGAGAAGGAGAGGGGATTACAGCTATCAGGACAGGTGGATGCTCCTCATGTGCCCCTGCTCCAAGTTGCCTTTTCCAGACCAAATACCTTGTTGTTTGCTCAGCCACTGTATTATTTTAGTGGGTGTCCTCTGGTATGCTGTAAGATGTTTCTGTCACAACACTTTTACATGTCTTGAGAGAGACACTTTTCTTTGAGCGAATGCACACAAAAATGTTTTGTCTGAGTTTCATTTTCTTCGTGGTTTGCTTAGGCTTTAATATGTACGTCAGTTCTGACAATACATTGTTTTCTCTGTTCCTCATTTAAAGTCAGAAATGTCTGTCTGCAAAATGTAATGCAGTAACTGCACAGAGAGCAGCTACTGTCTTCCAAAAGTTTCTTTTCCCTCTTGATTAGGCTGTCCCGTACTTCATTTTGCTGGTGGGCTGGTATACATCAGGAGCCTGGTGCTGCCTGAGCATTCCTTCCCTGGGCTCCTTCAAAAGCCTCCTTGTGTGGCACGGCTGGATGCTCTTCGACAAATCAGCTCAGGGCTTAGTCCTGAGACTAACTCTGTGAGACAGTTGACCATCACTGTGTTCAGTGTTGCTCTGCAAATGAAGGTATCATTGACCAAGTATTGGCAACCTGTGCTCCTGATGAACTTCAGGTACCCAAAGCTGAGTTTCTCCTACAGCAAGACAATCCTTCACCTCAAGTAAGTGCATAGGACTCAGGATTCTCCTTTTTCTGGTGGCTCTGAGGTGCTTCATGATATGTGGGGATAAGAGTGAATTCCAAGTGCAATTGTCCCATTTGGGGTTTTAGAGAGTGTGAAAGCTGAAGCAAAAAGCAGTAAGGCTATCTGTGTGTCTGACTGGGACAGCAGGTAAGAAAAGCCCTACGTGTTAGCGTTACCTTTTGGATGTCAAAGGAGCCCTGTAATGCTTTCCCCAATGTCGGGAGAAGCATGTGTCTCGGCCACTGATCTGAAGTCTTTTTGAGGGGAATGTTCTAGTCTGGAAAATTATTATACTGCTTCACAGACGTATTTGTGAAATCAGAACATCACTACATAGGACATTATTTCATCTCTGCATACCTTCAGACTTTCCCCCTAGGCCTTTTGGGGAGGGCTTTGGACAATGCAGAAGCATCTGAGGAGGCCAAAGGAGGGCAGGGAGGCAGAGAGGAGCACCGCTTCCCAACACAGAGGGAAAACAGTGGCCCTGTTCCAGACAAGCCATTGGCCTTAAGAAAAGAAGGAAGGAGACACTCTGGTTTATCCTCTTTCCCACTCCTGGGTGATATGTAACCAGCTGCTGCAATCACAGTCTTTGGGGAGTGCAGCGCACACTTTTAATTCATCATGGGCTGCTTCTCTAGGAGATCAGGTCGAGAGAAGGGAGGGGATCAGAGAAGCAACTCTCAGACCAAGTTTTCAAACAATCAAAGCACAAAGACTTCCTTGAAAATCTCCTCATTAGAGAGCTATTTGAAACTTAGGTTATCCATGTAATTAAAGGGTGGAAAACTCTTTACCAATTCTTTCAGCACAGCTTGCAAAGAAAAAAAAAAAGCCCTCAAAACTCACTCATGTTCCTTTAAGTGGGGTTTCCTATCAAATCCCTTGTGAGCCCAGTTGCTGAAGGCAGCAGATTCCAGAAAAACTTATTTTACCAATGGATACAATTCATCCTATTAAAAAAAAAAAGAAAACCCAAACGCTGGCTGTCCTGACTGTGTAGGTGGGTGAGAAAATGTTAACAGCTGTGCTCACGAATCTCCACTGGAGGAGCAAACTGCCAAAAATACTTGTACTGTGAACAACTGTTCTAAATTTGGTTACCTGCTTTATATTACAGTAGTCAGGCTCTCTTCTTGCTCTTATCCTATGAGATACGTAAAGCACAAACACAAACCCCTTTCTGTTGAGGACAGATGATTCCACAAGCTGTCATCAGGAACCCGGGGAATGTCAGCGTTTGCTACGCAATCAAGGGTTTGCAGCGTTTTTGACAAACGAGGAGGAAACAACTCATTTGGCACTGGGGGAGGCTCTGATGACAGTCCTGCAGGAGAGCTGAGCCTGAGGGTGACAGAGGGCTGAGGCACTCCATCCGCCCTGAGACTGGAGTCCCAGGTCCTGCTCCTCCATCCTTGCAGGAGCAGGGAGAGACGGTGGGCTGCCAGCTCACCCTGCAGAGCCCCCACTGCCAGGGGAATGCAGAGACCCCCACGTTGGTCCTTGGGAACTTGTGTGAATGACCAAACATGCCCAAATACATCCCTTCAGGCTGAACTGGAAGTCTAGCGCTAGCATGAGAAGGGTTTGTCTTCTTCTTGCTGATGGAGGAGGACAGTTGTACCTTATCCCCACCGAAAGGTGTCAACATACCTCCCCATTCATTACCCAGAGCACTTCCATTTTACAGCTGCCCAGTGCCCACTGGTTTACAACCAGGATTTCTACTGTAGCTGCCTGCGAGCTCGCTACAGAAGAGGGGGTCTGCCATGGGGGTATTCATACAGTGCCCAGTATGGTGTGTCCTCGTATTTGACTGGGAATTACCTTTGTGCCATGGTGCAGCACTACCAGTACTAAGGGATGGCTGAGTTCACAGCAAAACTTAACTTTTCCCCCTTTTTAAAAAACCATAATTTGCCACTGAGACAAAATAACTGCTGTTGCTCATGGACCGCTTCTTCAGCCTGTTTGGTTTTTTCTTTTTCTTTTTTTGAAAATGTAGCCTGCAATTTTCTGGATGAAATGCTTTGCTCTCAATTAACTGTAGATGCAATTTAATGAGTAGGCCAAACAGTGGTAGTTAGGCACATAACCAGCATCTGGAATGTACAGGATTAGTGGCTTAGTTAAGACCCCTTAATTAAAATGAGGTCATTCAGTCCTCCCTGCTCTCTTCGTGCAGATGATGTATGTTTAATACTGACGACTTGCTAGTACGTTATTAGGATCACATAAGCTGTCTATTAAGTACCAAGGAAATTGTGGCTTTGATGTGTCAGGTACCTAATGAAGATGAAATTCAGGCTGGGAGCAGTATCATGTCAGAGTGCAGAAAAGATCTTTCTGCAAGCTTTGCTCAGTCTTTCATATAAAGCTCGTTGCTTCAGTAAAAAATCCTGTCAGTAAACTGTCTTTCTAGGACAGTCACAGAAGGTGCCCATTCAAGGAGCACCCAGACATTATTCAGATACTTCTGTTTGCAAGACTCCTTGAGCACCTCTTCCTGCTCCATAGCACCACTCCGGGAATGCCCTGTCATTGGCACATTTCTCAAATGAAATCTGGAACTGATCTTCCAAAGTCCGTAGCACTCTTGGCCAGTGTTTGGTAGCTAATGTTGTCCTAAATAGAGTCCGACTTGGCAAACGCTTTTTTCCCCATTTGCCTTTATTCTTTTGGTTTTTGGAGATGACATTTGTCCTGTCTCTGGAGTAAAGTGAGGCGGGCAGGAATCAACCTTTCCTACCTAGCTGTCTAGAAGGGAGATGGCCCCCCTGAACTTGTCATCCAGGCTCCCTCTGTTGTCAGTGAGGAGGAATAAGCATGGACAATTCGTCTCACCTCTCCAGGACACCTGGTTTGGGTTGGGGTCAATTGTCCCCTGATAGAGTCTTTCTCTCTGTCTCCCTCCCCAGAAGGGGACCTGGACTGTACGTGTAGCTTTGACCATTAAGTCGTATGTTGGCTAAAGTGCTGTCTACTCATGAACGCTGCAGATAGCTGCAGCTCAGCAGGGTGTAGAGACCTTCTTGCTGGGACAGCCTGGCCGTGCACCAGTCCCAGTTACTCCAGCTGGTGAGGCAGGAGCTGGGGCTGCCGTGGCTCCTGCCTCAGGCCGATGGTCCTGGCCAGGGAGCTGCACCTCTGGTCCCAGAGCAGGAGGCAATGAATCTTGTAGTATCTCCATGAGAACAGTGACATTTTGGTTAGGGCTTCACATCTATCAGTTGCTTGTGGCGAGGCAGGAGAAGTGTGTGTGTCTGTGCAGGAGAGGGCAATGTCAGCCATTGTTCAGTGTTAGAAAATGACCATGTAGTGCTTGGAAAACGCTCATACTGCAAAACTCTCAGACTTGTACCGACTTACCAGCCAATGCGATGTCAGTATCAGCCTGATAACCAACCTGCTTCTCATCTCATCAACACCGATGTCAATCAGGAAATAACGTCCCCTGACGCTGGTAGGTTTGTGCCACGCTGATGCTGGGGTTGATAAAAGCCGTGCAACACACACACAAAAAAACCCCAGTGAGATTGGTGCAGGTCATCAGGACCTACAGCAGTGCAAGTTAGACCAGTGGCTGCATCCCTGTGGGATGAGCTGTGCCTGAGTGCAGTGGTTTGGCTTCAGGTCCGCAGGCACTTGATCCTCAGCTGTGTCCAAGCTGCGTCTAGTTCACTTTGGGGACTGAAGGAATAATGACTCCCTGCTATGCTTACCCCTCCCGGCCTTCTGAATCTCAGCCTTGAGGCTGATCTATTTTACACTCACACGCTTCTGACCTTAGAGAGGTATTCTAGCACCTGGGGATCTGGGGATGCCACCCATATTTTCTGCCCCTGGGTATGTCCTAGCAGGCAGAGACCTCTTAGCAAGTGCCCAGGCTGAGCCTGGGCATATGTTCAAATGGGACAGACTCCCACCCCCTCCTGGATATGTCTTTTGGACCACTTTGCCCAGCAGTTTTGGTAAAAGTCTGGCCTGCAGGAGCCAAATGCAACCTGCATACTAGATACGTACAAGAAAACCTTACATTATGAGTGTATTTTTAAGGAAGCAGACAGGTTGTCACTCTCCTAATCCAGTACCTGTGAGTTCAGTGTCAAACGAAAATAAATGGCAAGAGGGTGTTCTGACATATATGGACATAAATAACCAAGAATGGGCCTGCAAATTACAGGACAGAAGAAGCCTCATCCTGCTGATACCATTGAGGGGATGCCTGTGCCCTGCGCTTGGATTTGGAGATAGCTAGGGAGATACAGACAGGCTGTGGGAAATATTAGTCAATGGGCTGAATTTCTTTCATGCTCATACTGGCTCTTAGATGTGAAGGGGATTCTCCTAAGATCATATCTGAGGACTGCAGATCATTTTGCGAGGGCAGAAAGCATCCAGTATTCCTACCAGCAGCCAGGCTGACAAACTTTGTTAATAAAATCCATGGATATCATGACAATTAGTGAAAAAAAATGCAGGCTTTTATCTTCTCTTTGAGGGGAGCCTTAGGAACTGCAGGAACCCCTAAATCTCCATCCTTAGAAGAACAGCAGACACAGGCCAGAATTGACTTTGTTAACTTTAGAAATGCTTTTTTTTTTTTTTTTCTTTCCCAAAGGAAAGTACCTTGGTCTGCAGACATCCAGCATGGAAAGGCTTTGGTTTTATTGGCTCATCACTATGTCAAGATCCTCCAAGAAAGTCATGCTACCATTATCTATACAAAATGAATTAGTTGGGGGGATGAAAAGGGCTCGGAAAGGTAAAGACAGATGTACATTTAGTTTCCTAAATGTCAGAATGAGGCAGCTTCTGTCTTCTGTCAGGATACTGAAGAAAAATGTGTTATTACTCTAGTGGTTTAATTTGTTAAAACTATTTATGTCCACAAGACAGGCATTGTCTTCCTTGGTCTTTAAATGATCCTTAACCCCAGCGGAAATAAGAATGAAATGATTGAAGAATTAAAAAAAAAAAATAATCTTTTTTGCAAAAGATTTTTTTGGAGAGGGTGCTTGTCTGGCCAGTTCCATTACCTGTGCAGGATGAGAAACACTAATGCTCCTTTCATAATGAAAGAACTTGGAGAGGGAAGGGATTAAAAAAGTAAGAATGGAAAAAAAAAATGAAGTAAAGATTTGATTTTCATTCAAGCACAAAAATCCACAACTGAAATTGCGCTTCCACCTCAGCAACCCTTTTATGGGATCTTGGATGCTTAGGGATGTTTGTGTAATTGCTTCTTGTAAATGATCTTCTACTCTGCAACACTTTACAGTAAACCACTTTCCTTTGCCATCTGTTATCCAGTTGTTTTAACTGGGTTTCCAGTTATTTGTATCAGTCATTTACAAGAACCTTTTTAACCTCCATAAAATGACATAATTGAAGTCTATCTTCTCGACTCCTTTTGCCTACGGTTGATATGTGTTTTAAAACCGAGGGACTGAGGGTTAAAATTCAGTGCATGATAAAGAAGCAGTAATTTGTAAATCAGCACTGAGCAACCTGTCATTGCCAAAATTCTTCTTTCTGAAAGCTCTGAGCACACATGTTTAATTGGAGAAAGCGGTCTGGGGGACCTGCAGATCATTTTTCATCCCTAGGTCACTTTTTGAACACGTGCCATTATCAGCCACTGGCTGGTCAATGCAAATGAATTTAGTGACTGAAAATGTGGTTTGTCAAACACAGAGATGCTTCATGCCTTTCCATAAAGTTGGGTTGGGTCAAAGTGAAATTTCTGAAGATTGAGAGGTGAAGAGTTAAGGTATCCTGCAGCCTGCCCGGTGGTGGTGGTTTGCTGGTTTACCTGCAGGCTGTCCCTGGGTGGAGCAGGCTCTGAGGGAAGGTGGCTTTGAGGCCACACAGGCATCTGTAGTACAACTTCACAACAGATGATAGAGTCATTTTAAGAGTGGCTGAGAGAAGACAGCCTTTTTCTCCACCTCCCTTTCCTGTTATCTACCACAACATAAAGGCTTCTGCTCCTCCTCCCTTTCCCCTCGCTTTGGTGACGTTTGCAGTTCAAAACTGATGAGAACGAGGAAGCACTTGCCGGGGCACACACATACGCCGACCGATTCACTCACGTGGTGTCAGAAATGGGACTCTGGCCATCTGCCATACAAGAGCCACCATGGGAAGCCCCAGATTTTAGGACAAGAGAAGGAACGTGCAGATGTTATCACTGCTGGAGGAGCTGACCCTTGATCTGAAGGACCACGGTGCTGGAGCTGCCATACGGCGGTTTCCCCAGGGAAGATGTCCTCAGCACAGACACGCTGCCTGGCACAGTGTCAGGAGAGGGCTGGGCGAGGAGACTGCCTGCCTTCCCAGTGGGAAATGAGAAACACCAACAAGCCGCAGTCAGGCTCTCTGTGGCTGCCACGGCAGGCTGCAGGGAGAAGATTTGGCAGGAGGTACCTCAGCCCTCCCTGGCTGCGGCGTGCCCCCTCTCCCAGCCCATCCCTGGCACCTTGGCTGAGGCAAACAAACAACCTCCTGTGCACCCCATGAGCCATCCCCCTGCTTTCCCTGTTATCCTGGGGATGTATCCTGTATCCTCAGTGCAGGGATATAGGAGCATCCTCTCCCCTGGTCCATCTATGTGGGGAGCAGGTCCCATCAGGGAGAAGCAAGGGCTGTGCTCATCCATGATTTCAGGGGAAGCTGAGGGAGGCAAGCTCATCTTGCCTCGCTTGGAGTGCACAGGCATGGTGTGGGATTGCTTGTTCGTGGAGAAGCGGGAATGTTAATGGGTTTGCTTTCTGCTCGGGAGAGACAGTGGAAAGGAAAAAAGGCCAGCGGGAGGGAGGGAAAGATATCCAGTGCAATTACAGGGTGACAAGCAGAGCAGGGGAAAAATCAACATGAAGACAGCCTTAGAAAAGAGGGAGAGCAAAGAGGAAAAAAAGGATCTAATAAGAAATTAAATATAGTGCCTATACTGTGTCCTGGGTACAGGCTGTGCGGAAGGGGCGCTTCGTCCATAATTCATATAGCAGGCTTCCTTTCAGCTAGGAAAACAGATTCCATTCTTTCTAAATTGAATAACAGTTTTGAAAACACTGATTGCAATTACACGCAATGAAAGCCTTCACAAATGCAAGCTTGCCCTGCGGGCCATGGGGAGGCCAGGCCCAGCAGCAGGGACCCCCGTGCTCTGGCTGCTGCGGCCAGACCTCTCCAGGGCGGCAGCCACCACCACCGGCAGGTTTGTCACACGTTATTTCACTGCAAATTGCCGAAGAAACACAGCCGTCCCTGGGAAGAGGAGTCATCTGTGCCCAGTTGACTTTCATCCCAGCCAGAGAGGGGACGGAGCTGGTATCAAAACCCTGTGAGCAAAGGATAAAATCAGGTTCCAAATGCTCTGAGTTTTCTGAGTATTTGTAAAAAAGGGGAGCAATCTTCAGTGTAAAAGCAAAGTAGTCAGTATTTTTCTTTTATTTTATTTTAACGAAACTGACATTTTTATCAGAGTATTTTGAGAGTCTCTGACGGTAATAAAGCACATTAAGAAAGTCAGTGTCACAGTGGCAAAATGCAGCATCTTTGAGATGTCCTTGCAAGAATGCATCGTTCCAAAGGGACACCATCCTGCTAGTGTATACACAGCAGCAAACTGAATATTTGGTGGGTGATCTTCCAGATGCCTGAAGTCAACTGGAGGCTTGCTATTGACATCAGCGGAGCTAGAGTTTCACTCAGTAACTGGTGGCAGACATTGTGAAACATTTTCTAACTGCATTTTGTTGTTAAACTTGACCAATTTTTCTCCATCCTTTTCTTTGCCTCAGTCCATCGGATCTGATCTGCATCCTGCAGCCTGCACTCCAGAGCAGGGTAACCCTCCTCCTTCCTGTGGTGCTGAGTCAGCACTTAACAGGGGCATTACTGTCCTTAAGTATGCATTATGCAGATTATTTTACTATGAAAATTCATAATTTGGGAAGAGCATATGGTTCTGATTCAAAGTGGAGTCTGCATTTGATCCTGATGTAAACAGACCAGCTTTGGACTCAGAGACTCCCACCATTTGGCAAATAGCAAATATTTCGGATCCCTTCCAGCTTTCCCAGGAGTGTATGGGAGGCTCGCCGTTGATTTCAATAGTAGCAGGCCCTAATGAAACAGAATATTATAGAAAACAAGATATCCCTGTAATCCTTTAAATTTTGCTGTTCAATGGGAAAAAATCAGAGAGGCAAATGGAAAGAACTGAGCAGAAAAAGCACCAAAAGACCAAGAGGGGAGAGGCAATGGAGTGTGGCAGAAAAGAATAAAGTGCAAAAAAGTAAGAAATAAAACTGGCAGGGAAGAAATATGAGAGAAGGGAGGAACACAGACAGATCATATTTTAAAAAAACAAAAACAAAACCAAAACCCAGACCCAGGAAAAAAGCAGAACCCAGAGACAGAGCAGAGAACTATATCTTTTGGTGGGTGTGGAGAGAGAAGGAAAGAGGAAGTAAGGCAGAGGGAGTCCCAGGTCTGATGCAGCAAGATAAATGTTAAACCCGTATTTATACACAAGTAGTGCACTGACAGGCTTGGAGTTAAGCACATACTTAAATGACTTGCAGAGCAGCAACAAAATAAAAATATGCAGAGAAGGGAGAAGGTCAGAAGGGAAGGAACACAATCCAGCACTTTTAAAGAAAAAGTGTGTATAAGAAAGAAGGGAATAAAGACATCTCTTCCACCCCTCAGGGCGAGGGGGGAGGCAGAAGCAATGGAAGAGGAACAGGTTCTGTTTTTAAAATAACTATAATAAGAAAGTTTCTGATTTCTTTACAGGTGTCTGGACCCCTAAGCTTTATTTGAACCTGTATCCTAGCAGCAGATAAGTCTTAGGAAGATGGGTTTTATTGAAGTAAGAATTGTTCCTAGATTGGTTTTACCTTGAGCTTGATAAAGAAAAAAAATATCTTCTGCCTATTTCCTACTGTGTGGTGTTGTGTTGGTGTGTTATTGTCTCTTGCCAATTGTACCAACCAGAGATAAGTGCAGCCTCTTGCAAAGAAGCAAGTGGTTTCTTGGGCACCCACAAGCAGGCTCTGGCGATGCCTACCCACCAGAGCTGCATGGCAGACTGGAGGAGACAAGGTGGTGGTCAGCTCTGGATGCTTTTCTCGTGTGGGTTAATGGGAAGTGGGTAAACTATGGCTGAGACCAAGCAGATTTGCAAGCTTCACGGGATTAGAAAATCTACAAATGTGCTCATGAATTTCACAACTTGTTGGCTCTGTTGAGGACTGCTATAACTGTGCAACTATGCCTTCTCTGGACTGGCCTCAGGAGAAAAAAAGGAGAAAGCATAAGTTCCTTCCTTTTTTGTTCTAAAGCAAACTCACCCACAGTACATGTTGCCTGCCCTTATCAGCAACCGTGTCATACTTGGTTCTGTGTTCTGGAAAAAACTTATCAAACTATGCTATAAATTGATTAAGCAGAAACAAATTGGGAGAACCTAGGAACTGCAGGGTACAACCTCCACTCTGCTATTGTATGAAAAAAATCCAGCTTCCCACTAGTAGCATGAATGTTATTCTTAATAACTGCTTGAAATTTCCACATGCTCATAAAATTCCTTTAAAAAAAGACTCATTAGAAACACTACGGAAATGGATTTAAAACAAAACAATTTTTCTCCACACCTCTGGGCTGACATTTCTTGGCAGCTGAAAATTCAAGCACTCTCAGTGGAGTTAACAGAAAAGAAAACTAACTCTTTGTATGTTCAAAGAGCAGGTCCTTATTTCACTGAGGCTGTTGCACTAAAGACCGTCTCCATTGCTTTGGAGATGAGGGTACAGACACCCCCTCATCCAACTAATCTGCCTGGCAATTATGAACCAGGACTCATTAACATTTAAATTGAGGTCATCTTTCTCTGAAAAAAAACCACAAACCCCTTCTCCCTAAATGAAGTTACACCATTCTCTGGGAAACTGACTTGATATTTTTTCCAGTGGTGCTCCTCGTGCATAGGAGAAGATCTTTGTAAACACCCTGAATGTTACCTCATTATTTTTCTTTGTAGCATCAAAACCCCCCTTCACCATGATGCCTACAGAAAGTTTAGCACTGATTAGACCAATCCCATGGTTTACGATCCTGATCTACATTCTTTGCTATTGTTTTCCCCATTTCTCTGTATCCATCTGCCATCTGCCTCACAAGCAGACTGAACCATCTCAGGTCAGGACTTTTCTTTTTGGTCTGCTTGCAACATCTGGTTGCTATATCCATGTGGATGTCTAATCAGAATTACCCCAGCTGCTTTGCTGGAGTTCCCTCGAAAGCTGAAGTTCTCATTGCAACATCCCTCAACCATGAATTGTTAATGCATTGACAAGTCACAGTCAGATTTTTACAACCAGTTGAGACAATATCACACCATCAACTAAATCCTAACAGGAAAAAATAGCAGTGCCAAATCTGTGTGATAGGAGGAAGAAAAACTCAACAAAAGAAACAACAAGGAGTTGGGCTTTTTGTATTTGTAGTGATGTAATTTCTGTACTACCAACCATAGTGGAGATGCTGGAATGCAGACTACAACACTGCCAGAAAGTGTGCCCGTGGCATTGCCTGTTGGTTCCTGCAGAGGAGAAAGAGCTCTTACTCCCACTGTTGGTAAAAAGGGAAAAGTACTGCTCCAGTCAGTTTCCTTGATGTATGCCATCGACTGACAGTTCCTGCCACGAACACTGGTGCATTTCAGCTCTGGTTGATGAGGGATCCCAAGGAGGCCCCAGGAAGAACAGGAACTCGTGCTCTGTGCAAGAATCTAATTTTCAGACACCCTGGTTAAGGGTCATGGGATTGTCTTTCTCTGCCATGAAGACTCCAGTGCAAGAGGTGACACAGATTCAAAGAAAATGTTATGAGGGACAACTCTGCAGAGAAGCAGAGCAAAGATGAGATTGTCTTTTAATGGCAGCTGAAGTGGTGGTCGTGGTGGGTGTTGCTAGCAAAATGGAGCAATCACATTTTTTCAGGCTCAAGGAAGGTGCTGTTTGGTGTGTGGTGTGGTGGCTGGTGATTCATAGGGAGCACAGCCATGCATTGGCTTCTGTATGTTTCCATTAGGCACCTTGGGGAGGAAGCTAGAGCTGTAGTGGCCCACGATCCTGGAAAGTGGTAATGACTTCCTATGAAATACTGTGTTTGTACATCGCTGCCAAGGCTGAGACCTGGCCCCCATTCAGGCACCACACAGAGGCACCTGACTTGGAAGCTCTGAGTCCTTCTCTAGATACGCATCCCTCATACATGTTGGTCTATCAAAGGTACAAATTCTCCTGTGGGGATTTTGCTGTATTTCACAATTTTATTGGAAGTCTGGCTCAGCTCAGCTTTTAACTTAAGTACCCCAGGCAAGCATGTAAGCAAGAGGTCCTACAAGTGACAGTGTTTTGGAAGGAAGTGTATATTTGGGTTTCCAGTCTGCTGGGTAGACAGGAAGACAGGTTATTTATAAGCAAGATACATACCTATGTGAATCCCTAGAGAAATTAATTTAACATTGATGGGTCCAAAAGGAGAAGGAGATGGTAGGCAGACTGCTGACATTGGAACAGATGAGACTTGAGCTTGAGAGCCAGGTACGACGAGCATGCAAACATTCTACAGAAGGCAGAAACAGCTCCAACAGCAGACTGTCAAGGAGAAAACAAGTATAGGGACATTAAAATGGTAGAGTTAAAGCAATATGCTAGAAGGTAGGAGATAGAAGGGAGAGTTCATGATCTTCTGGAAGAAAAGTGATTTAAGTCTGCGTTTTCCACATTCTTTTGTGTGCTCTAGGGACTAGACGGTGTGGAAAAGGGCCGTATTTCTCTCCATCCATCCATGTTTTGTGTGAGGCCTGCTCTCACAAAAGCACTCATAAAGTACTGGTGGGATAGGGCCCAGAATTTCAGACCAATTGAGATCACTCAGTTTGTGAATGCCTACAGTGCTTTTTCATTCGTTGGACTACTAGTCATGGCCAAGACATAAAGAGTAATGTGTGAGTCCTTACCTCTATAGTATATAGCTTAGATATGTAGAAAATTACTGGATGAAATTGGGATAGCTAATTTAGGCAGTTCTACCTTTAGGGTAGCAGCTCAGTGGGAGGTTTAAGGATTAAAATTTTGGCCTTTAGCATATGAATTCTTTTGTGGAGCCTATGTATCAAATATAAAGGCACACTCAATGACTTAACAACCTACATGTTACCCTGACTTTCCTGCTTTGAGCCAAGTAGAGTGAAGTTGAAATTTGCTATATGTGATCATCATTACACTAAATTTGAGTCCTTTGTGCACATATTAAGGAAACTAAAAGCAAATATTGATAGCCCCAGTGGTAACTAAATGTAGAAGCAAAAACCTTGGGCAACTGATGAAAGACAGGGACCTGGATATAACATGGGAAGAAATACACACCACACTGTAAGAAGAAAAATCCTAGTTGATTGGTTCCTAATGTAGTAAAACAATTCATCCTGGGACTTGTAAAATAACTGTGAGAGCTTAAAGTGATTCAAATTGGCAGTTCCAGCACAGTCCCGGAGGACACGATGCAATAGCCATATTTAAAACCTATTGCTGAGGTCCTAGGAAGGCCGAGGAGCCAGCACAGAGCCACCACAGGGGTTAGGATGTGGGGCAGGATGTGCGCTGGGGCTGGGGAGGGATTGCCTCTCCTCTTAACCTCTCTTCTTTGCATCATCTATGGGAAGATTTGAGAAACTTTGTCTCCAGGATGCCCAGCATTGCTGCTCCCTCTGGCCTCCCAGGACCCTTGTACAACTCTTGTGCTTTAAAATTTCTTCCATGTGGAGCTGTGCTGGAAACCCCTGTAGTGTTTTCAGCATGGGAACTGTTCTTCAAAAGACCAAAAACATTCAAAATGGAAGGCCCTTTCTATTGTCTGTGCCCCCTACAGTTAGACGTGAGAAAAGGAACCAGTTGAGGTCTGCAGGCTTACGCCTGGGGTATCCCAGGAATAACTCACCCCAGCTGTCTTCGCAGATGCTTGAAGGACCATGCACTGGGCCTTCAGTGAGGGCTTACATTTTTCAGTACGGTTCCTCTCACCTATGGCAGACAAACATGGAGCCGGGTCTGAAAGCACACCCCCATGAGTCAGAGAGATTCGACCGTCTGTCTGCGGGGTGCTGATGGTCACGGGATGAATGCACCCGCACGATCAGATCTCTGCCTGCTGATTAATTGGTAAGGCTGCAATGCATCATCCCACCGAATCATGTGGCTTCGTTGAGCTTCCCCAATGTCTCTCACAGACCTCACTTCGTTTCTGGTTCGTCTCTGGGTTTTGTGAGCCTGAAATGCTCCCTGGGGTGCACAGACTGCCTGGCCCCTGGGCCATGCGGACACCAGCCGGGTCCCCCCGCCTCGCTGCACCTCATGCGATGGGGCTGCACGGTACAACACATCACTTCTGTACAGCCCTTTTCTTTCGCTGAAGCATATTAAGCAAACTACCAGGCGCCATGGGATGACATGTCAGAACTTGACTCTGAAAGCACTCCGCAGGTATTCAGGGAATTATAATAGCTTTGTCAGGTCAGGGTCTGAAAGCTGTTAAGTCTGACATCACTTGATCATCCAAAGTTATGTAATGCTGGTATTATTTTTTATTGCCTAGCCTGTTTTCCTCTGCTCAGGTGGAAGCTCTTTCCTCTGAGAAAAGGGTTATTTGTGCCACTACTAGTCTGCATGGGCAGAGCTCGTGCTCAGCTTCTCATGTTCCTGGCTCCTTGCAGTGACAGTCCCAGGGAAGCCATGACCTTCATCTCAGGAGCAGTGATGAGTAGCCAGCAGTGGCACCATCTTCAAACAACTGTGCTATTTGCAAATGAACGCCCGCCCCTAGGCTCGTATAATTAAGCAGGAACCTGAGCCGACCATGCAGTTCAGCTGTCCCTGTCTGTTCCCCAGCTCTCTGAATACTCATGCACCAAGCAAATGAGCTGAGAGTGAATAGAGAGAGATTTTTGTCCCTCATCTCTGTACTCACTGACTGGTGCAGTTTGAGAGGTACGGGATGAATAGTGAAATAGGGAATATAGCTATTATAGCAGTCATAGGTATGATCGTACGACAGCTCAAATTCAGCCACTGAGGCTCTTGCAGCTTTACACAGCTTTGTAGCAGAGCATCAGGTGTTCAGTTCTGGAGGCTTTTCCCAGTACTTACCATAAGGTTATAGCTTCCTTGCTACCAGTGCGTCACCTGTGTAGCATTAAGCTTGCTTGGGTACATCTGCCTGAGCTTCAGTTGTGTTTCCTAACCATATTTCAGACATTGTCAGAGGACGCAGGCAGTTAAGGAAAACCGAAGCCTCTAAGGATTAGCTCCATGGCACACAATTTCCCCTGGTTGTTCACCGTGTGGTAGTTTCCTCACTGCTCTGCTCAGAGCTGCCCCACGTTGGCCCCAGCTTGAAGACATGGAGCATGGAGCAAAGAGGTGTGTCAAAGCATGTGGGGCAGTACCTGTGGAGGAGGAGCTGATGCTGTTGCACCAGTTTCCTGCGCACTCATCCTCGCCAAGACAATGATATTTTCCAGCAGTATAAGGACAACAGTTGCAGAATTATTAAAGAAAAAACAGTTCCTTGTGTCTAAGGTGAACAGTTTGCTGCTGCAGATGCCTACACATGGTGCAATGTAATGCCATGTAATTAAAACTTGCGTGCTTCCACTCTTCCCATTAAGTTATGTGGAACTGGGCTTATAAAAACACCAGCAAGACCTAACCGATTATCAGGAAAGCGATCAAAGACTTTTTCACGTGGAATGGCAAGCAAAGAAGACATGTTTCATCAAGGCCAGCTCCAGCCTCTTTGTTTTGCTTCCATCACTATAAATGCAGTGTTTGTTCGGTACTCGCTGCACATGAATGGAAGCTGCTACCACATCGAAGGTATGCCGTGCACCTCACAAGTGACTGGGGATGCATGAGACGTCCCCCAGACCTTCAGTCCCCAAAAAAGGAAGGGAAGTGAGCTTGACTAAAGGCTGGGCTGCTCTTACTCAATAGAGGTACAGACAGGCCACTTTTGCTATCAAGAACTGTGTGGTACTTGCCCATGCTGCATTTCTCCTCCATGAAAAAAGTTTCTCATCTTGAATGTAAAAGATCAGGCCACTCTCTTGTCCTGCTGCTAGTGCGATGCCTGGGGCAAAGCCGTGTCAGGTTTAACTAGTAGATTATGGATGACAGTGAGTGTTTCAGCAGCTCCACTCTGGAGCACCTTCAGCTCATTCTTACTGACACCTCATTTTGAGAAAGTCTCTTGGCCTCACCTCTCACCCCTCCCCGCCCCAAAGAAAGGCTCCAGGCTGGAAGCCCCAGTGAGGGAAAGCGGACACGAAGCTTTCCAGCTCTGTTCTCACCTCCTCCAAGCAGTGGTGCACACCACGGTCATCTATCAGCCCCTGTGATGGTCTGGCAGACTCTATTGATGGGTTTGAGGAATTTTTCATTTCAGATTTTATGCCTTTCACAAGTTGCTTCTCAGGATCCCTCTTGGCTTGCCTTATTACGCCTTTGCCATTAGCTTGCCAGAACACATGATCATGTCTTTCCTTGTTTGGACACAGTTTTATGACACTTGGACAAAGAGGTAACTGAGACACACGTTCACCTACTCACCCCTTCCTGCACCCCGTTCTCAAATAAGGTTCACATCAGTTACTACCACTTCTCAAATGCAGACATTTTTCAGAATTGGGTAATAAAGGGCGTGGGGGGTTGCTGTAGAAGATGAGTGAACAATGTCTTTTTGGAAGCACTGGCTATTCAGTTTCCAGTGCCTGCAGAGACGCTTTAGACTGAAGTCTATACTGTTAGATTAGTTTGCTTCCTGTTTCACGGTAGGCTTCTTGACCCATCAAATCTAAATATTTTAGTGTCTTTGGCAAGGAAAGTCAGGCATGGATTAAATGATATTTCACTAATCCCACAGGCATCAGAGACAGGGGCTGTGCAAGACTGGAGTGCCTTCAGCTAATGCTGTCTCTGACACGAAGTGGCCCACACAGCCACGTGCACCCTCCAGCCAGATGCCTGCACACACAGCTGGCAGTAGAGGCCCTTGAACTTGGGCTCCAGGCTCTGCTGCTCCAGAGGAACCCTGCCTGGACCTGCCATGCTGGCAATCTGACAGCCAGTGGTTTGGACCTGGCCAGGCCACCTATGGAGTCTTGCTTCCCTCTGTTTTGTTCAGCCTAGAGGAGCCTACATTTTATCTTAAAGCCAAAGAAACCTTTTTCATACGTGTCTCTGTGGTTTTTTTCACAACAGAATGGCCAGGCCAAGAAAAGTTAGGCACCTTCATGCAGAGGAGGAGGGGAAGTCTCCAAGACCTCTATGAGGGCACTGACAGTTCAAGTTTTGCCCGTGGAGAATCAGGCACTCTCCTTAGGAGGTGCTGGTGTGGTCCCTGCATTGTCTGTCATTGCAGCGTCAGTGTCATGGGGGAAACGGTCTCACAATGGGTGCAGAAGACCTGGAAGAGCAAGTCCTTCTTCAACAGCTCAGCAGTCACTGGTGATCTATACTCCCTACAGACACAGTGGGGAGTGCAGTGGGCTCCAAGGCATGTTTGACAGTGGTTGGCAAAAGCATTCTGTGCATCCTGCAAGTGTTCAACCCATCCTGCAAGACCCTCCCACGTACGGATGCGCCTCACACCTCGCACCTCAGCAACATTCAAGCCACCATTGAAAAAGTGCAAGTGGCTGAAGAGGCCTGGCTATTATTGTATGACCAGGCGTATCCTAGTCACATTTTGCTCATATGGATTTCATTCTGATTTTTTTTTCAGATTTTGCTCATGGATGATGTGGCTGGCATCTGAGGGATAGCACATACATCCTGCTGTTGTTGGAAAAGCCCCAGGCAGGGGAAGACATGTACATCATAGCTGTTCCCACTGTGTTTCTCCAACAGTAGTCCCACAAAATGGAAAAATGACAGCCCTTCCAAATGGCATGGCATGGCAGGGCATGGCAAGACAGGGAATATGGATGGCACACAGATAAAGGAATCCGTTAATTGTTTTCTTGACGCAAAAGGGTCTGTGCTGGATGAGTGCCCACACTACCTTGACTGATGTGCCACGCCGAGTGGGACAGCATCTTGCAGAACAGGGCTACAGATCTCGACCATCAGCAAGGGCATGTCCCGTAGTCCCCACAGGTGCGGTGCAAGACGCAGTAGATGGACAGATGCATGGCAGACCTGTGCTAAGGTGCACAGTGTGCACCCAGCACAATGTCTGGCTGCAGCCACCTCACTGCTGAGGGCTGTGGGAAGGCAAGCAGTCTGCCCTCCTCATCCAATGCAAGGAAAGACCATGGGTAAGCTACTTATCCTCCTTGCTGATCCTCCAGATAAGGATCATTAAGTAGCATATTCCCCTGAAAGTTTGCCTATCCTCAAGCACATGCTCCTGAAGAACTGAAAAACTCCAAGGCAAAGCCTGGATAGCTCATTTCCCTCCCAGGGACACTGCCAATATCTTGGCTTAAAACTGGTTTTCCTTCCTGACAGCGGAGAACAAAGGGTTAATGCTCTGAGACAGTTCTGAGTTTCCTGAAAATTGATCTTCATCAGCTTTATCTTGAAGAATTATGATTAATAATGTTCTGCTATTTTCAGTTTAATCTGAATTTCTCATCTTTGTCAGAAACTGCGGTCCCGATTCCCTTACTCGTAAACCTGAGTACACATAGAGCAATTGTTCTGATTTCAATGGAGTTGCATTAGCAGTCTGCAACTGAGAGCAGGTTTTGGCTCTTCATACCAATTCTACAGTTGCTTCATATATGCCCCTCAACGCTATAAATATTGGTGCTATTTTAGGCTAATGGTGTTTTTCTTTATAAACCTAGCCCCGTCGGAAGTTTACTATCCATATTTGGGTAAGTAACAAAGGACAAATATGATTTTTTTTTTTTTTTTTTTACCTTTTAAGTTGTTAAACTTCAACAATAATAAAAGTATTATGTGGAGTCATCTCAAAAATATATCCCATATATCATTCTGAGATAAAGATCTTTGTCTGAGACTTTGTCTGAAAAGGATAATGTTTCACTCCTGGCGCCTGTGAGTCTACTCTTTCTAGCATAATACATATTTGTTATACAGTTACTAGACCTGGCTAGGTACAATGCCCAAAAATCAGTTTGCACTTTTTTTTGCCAATTAAGAAAGCTCATCAGCCCATTGCTTCTTCTCTACCTGCTGAATGCTAACCAAAACACTGGGAACTTGTGAAGGCAGTAGGAAAGTGCTTGTGTCCCTAAGTGTTACCCATGAGGGTGTAAGTTGTGGTGGAGTGCAGAACGGCTTGCAGTCATAAAGCAATTTGGGTATGCTTTAAAATACCTGCACAGTCATTTTCTTTGGTGGAAATTAGGGGAATGGAAATTAGGATATGCCAGCGTATTGCAGGAGAGATGTGTGAGAAATCAAACCCTACAGAAACTACAGCTCTGCTGCAGTTCTCCTTAAAATTTTGTTGAGTTCAGGGAATAATTTAAAACCCAAAGATTCAGTGCTCAGACAACACTGAAATGTTGCCCAGTCTGTTTTGGGTAAAAAATATTTGGGCGTTTTCATTTTATATTTAGGCATCCTCATTTTGGTGTTCAAGAGGTAAATATGTATCTGTGTATATACAAAATGTAAAGAATGAAAGTGGAGCAAGAAACTGTAGGACTCTTAAATGCCTAACACGAGTCACAGCGCTCAAGGGGAGTCCCCCAGGTTTTGCTCCTGCAACCTCAGCAGCTGCCACAGCGCCAGCAGCCACCGCTGGATGAGTGCTTTGATGGAGCAGCACATTCCTGCAGCGGATGTTCCTTTGGGGTGGTGGGGAATCCCGGTGGGGGCTGCTGACAGCCAGCCCCCACATAGTCACTGGATTAACCCCATCGCGCAAGATCTAAGTATAGTCAGAGAAATTCACTCGCTCCTCCTCCCCACTCCTGCACGCCCAGCGCTGTGTCTGTGGTGTGGTTTGCCTCTAATCTTTAGCCAGACCCAAGAATCATAAATATATAAAGTAAAAGTATAAAACCCATTAAAGGAGTTACATGTGATATACCAAAGCTACGTTAAATATAGTAGCAGATTTCACAAGTTAAAAAAAAAAAAAAAAGTACCAGAGGCTTTTTGTTTATCATTTATAACCAGTTTTATTTGGTGAGTAGTTTCCAAAGTTAATGGCTTTAATAAACTCTTTATAAACCAGAGTACTTATCTCCTGTATGCTGAGGGCCAGATGGTACCATCAGATTTATACTGCAGATTTCTGCAATTTGGCTTCATTAATGTGGCAGACAGCAGTTTCCACACCTCGCAGAGGTATGTTCTCATCTTCCAGAAATGGTGGAGCTCTGGAGCAGTGTGACTCCCCTGTTTGCATTGGAAGGATCCTCTGCAGGGGTGTGATTTGAGCAGAAGGGGATGGAACAAGCCAAAAAAATTAAGCTGCATGATAGCACTAGAAAAAGCAGATCTGGAGGAAAAATTGAGCTCAGGTTAGTGCTGACCTTAGCTTGGAAAATCATGTGCTCTCCAACATCCACATCTATACAGCCACTAGGGAGCTGCCTGGTTACATGTGATTTTACCCATCTGTTATTTAAATCACAGATCCAAACTCAAACCCTGGAGTTTGCAGAAATTCTATGGATCGGTGTCATCCCGTGCATACTTTTTCTATAAACAGCTAAAGGATCTGGATCAGGAAATTTTCCAGGCAGGATGACACTCCTGACTCTCCCAATCCACTGTCTCTGAACTGGGGTGATGAATACCTGTCCATTCCTCTCTGTCCCAAAAAGCAGCTGACTGCTGCCACAATGCTGCTGCTTCAATGAAAATTCACTTCCTTGCTCCCACAGTGATCTCCAGAGGTTTTGACTTGAGATAGTTGATTTTCTTAGTATCCTATGGTAAGAAGTTCTAAAAATCTGGAAGTGACATCTGACTCAACAACAGCAGGGAATCCCCTGCCTTATTTTACTTTTTGTTTTCTTTTCTATCTCTTTCCACCTGTATTGCCTGTGGTTTAAGAAACAGTGAGACAGGGAGAGGAGTGACTTGCTAGGTTTCAATACTTTTTCTATTGAAGGTACATATCTAGCCAAGAGTTTTCTTATATTTGTCTGGGTTCCTTGTATTTTCTTCTACTTGACTGTCATCTTTTTTTTTCTCTCAAAGCTATCAAATGACTTATTCGTGCATTGGCTATCCGAATGCTGTAAAAAAAAATTGTGGAAAGCAAAATATTTCATTGATTTATTATTTTTTGAGGGGGAAGGGTGTTAGACACACTAATTTATATTACATTTACATAAATTGAAAAACAATTGAAGCATTTCTAAACTTATGTTCGGTTCCAGAAAAATGTGGAAAGTATGCTTTTTGTTTCATACTCATTCCTCAGAGTGATTTGATTCAGAACAAATATATAATTTGGGTAATTGAAATTGCCATTATTCAGTGAATAGAATAAAATTCAGCCCCAAAAAGTAGCCTAGCTGCTGTAACAGAAGAAAGCAGCAGGCTCAAATCAGATGCTGTGGGTTTTCTTGTGGGTGCCTGGGTAAGGGATCTTGACAAATGCAGTTCCCTGAAGATGAGGGGAAGGAAAGCATCCTGCAGGGCAGACTGGGTAGGGATGACCTGGGTTGTAGAAATGTCACCAGGAAGCCAAAGTGATTATAAGAGGGGATGTAGAGAGAGAAATTCTGAGGAAAAGGGAACTGGGACACGGATGTCAAGACAACCAGAGGCCTTTTTGTTTGTATTTTTGACCTCGATGTGTGTCACTAGCTGATGTGTCAAGGTTGGAGATGTCTGACCATAGCCACTGTGCCTGGGAACCCCCTCACCATGTGCTGCAGCGGGAGGAATCTGAGTTTGGTTTGATAAGCCACTATCCTTATGAAATGAAAACTCACCCTGAGCTATGCTTAGCAGAAAGGTAAGTTGTGCTGACTTGTGATGATCCAGAGCATCTGGGCTGAGCAACCCCCAAACTCTGCACCCCTATGTTGTTTTGCAACCAAGCAAAGAGCTACACATGACTGGCACTTGTCTAGATGTAGAACTGGGGTGACGCTTGGGCATGGATACCACCAACTAGATATGGTCTCCTGGTTCCTGGTCTGGTCCTGCAAGGTTTTGGCTGTCATGGTTAGCAAGAAAACCCTTCAGGTGCTTTAGTAATAGAGAAAACCTCTTGCATTTCTTTTTTTTTTTTTTTTTTTAGAGAGAAAATGTCAGTGTATTTTCCCTTCACCAAGTAAAACACATCCCTCTTATAAGTCTTTCTTACACATGGTGGCAATGAGGGAACACATTACCCTGTGAAAGGTGATTTGCAGAGGTGCCATTCCAGCCCCCAGCTGCACCCCGGGGGGGAATCTCTGCCGCAAGCCATGGTGCCATTTCACCATGGTCACTGGTACTGGGGGCCAGCCCAACATGGCCATCTAGGTGGCATATCTGGTGTCTTGGACTTCCCATGCAGGTAGACTTACAAAGGCTGTGGGGCCTGCTGCCCTCTGACGGCTGGGTTTGCTTCTGGGTTGGAGAGCCAGGCCTAGTTGTGTTATCCTCTCTATTAAAATGCCATTGGATGGCACATTATCAGGGACTATTGCTGCATCTGAAATTAGCAAACAGGGAACCAGATAAATCTTGTGGGAGGTTTAATGCCTGCTGGAAAGTAATATTTCCTACCGTCTCAGAAAAGAAACCCATCCTTCTGCAGCTTTTCTCCTCTAGTTTAATTTCAATGACTGAGGCAATACAACATTTGCAATCACTTGTGAGTGTGCATCTTATTTTCCAATAAGTCCAGCTTGCTGCTTGTTACGGCAAGATGACATCATCACCTCAGAGCAGGTAAAAGACAAGATATCATATTGTCCTGGTTCCGGCAGGGACAGGGTTAATATCTGGCCCAGCACAGGTATTCCACACCACGTGACGCCATTCCCAGTATTTAGGGGGAGCTAGCCGGGGAGGGGAGTTCCCAGTTTGGGAGCGGGTGGGGATGGTCCGGGTCTGGTCGGTGCGCGTTGGTACGGTACCCCTATTTATACATTCCTCTGTCAGTACTATTGTTGTTTTGTCAATTTTTTTTCTTTTTTTGTTCTGTTAAATTGCTTTTTATCTCAACCCACGAGTTTTTGCCTTTTTATTCCAATTTTCCCTCGCTGCTGCGAGGTTTGGGTGAGCGGCTGCGTGGTTCTTTGTGCCGGCTGAGGCCAAACCACGACACATATCAAATCATGTGTTGTGTGAAGATGGTGGTGGAGGCCAGACTATTCCTTGGAACAACTCAAGAATACAAGGATGCCCAGTGACTAACGAATGTGGACTTAGAATAAAGTCTGAATGAGTCTCAGTATACTTAGGAAGTATCTCTTCTTGAAAAATTAGCCGTGCAAACCATTTTTACCAAATGCTGCGGAGACCAAAGTGGATATAGTGGGTATAGTCTCTCTCTCAAAAAAAAACCCCACCCCAAAACCCCACAGTTTTAAGGTCTTTCAGTTCTTATTGAATGCAGTGAGTCAAACATAATCTTTAGGGCAAGAAGTCTTTACATGGCAGAAACTGAGAAGGTAATACCAACAAATTGGTACTGTTAATAAAGTAATACCAGGCAAATTGGTGCTGTTCCCAGTCTACCATGGAGATGGATTACTGAGCAGAGTGGCCCCTGTACTGATCCATGATGGCTGCTGTGGTGTTATAGACATTACAACTATATTAATATGAGCGGAAAAAGCCCCCCAATCACCTTGACTCATGTGTTTTAGTTGAAGGAAGATTCCAGCTACATGAGAAATGACACCTCTCTGGAGTTTTTGTAGCACTATAAGAGAGGGTAGATGGTGCTTGGAGCACACTGAAGAGCAGACTTTATCTCCCCTGGGTGTGCAGGTCAGTCTACACTTAGTGACAGCTAGGGGCTGGATTAACAACATCAGTGACTAAATCCTGTGTTTATTCAGGAAGGATAACACTGAGAACACCCACGTGAGCTTCTACGTGGCACCCTACTTGCACGCGGCTAGTGCTTCACCCACCCTCACTGGCCATTTGCCGGGTGCTGTGCAGGCACTCTGGGGGAGCAGACAGGCGGCCAGCTGGGAAGCCAGCCACACACAGGACGGTCACATCCTCTGGTGATGCTTGGGGGAATGCCAGCCAATGAGCTCGCTGTGAAAGTTTTGCTTTAAGGCTATTATTCACCACTTCATCTGTAGCAACAGCACTTCTGTACGTGATGTCCTCCATGTCATTGCCAGTCCTCTGAGTCATCAGCTCATGAAGGAAATAACTTTGTTTTCTTTTGGCTTTCAGCTGAGCATCCAGCATAAGCATTTTCTTTTGGTCCACCTGGCCTCATCTCAGCTTTATTTAAAGTTTTCCCAGGAGCTTGTTAAAATAGTGCTTATGTTTTCTTGTTTTATGTTTGTATAGGTGATAGGGAGGAAAAATTTCCTGTATATGCCTTTTGAAAAAAACAACACTTTTAGAATTGTGGAAGTGTTTTCTTACCTTAAATAAATTTCTAGAGCTTTCATGTAGCCAACAGAGAACCACAGTGAAAGTGTATTTTAAAAAAATCTCCCCCCTCCCCCAAGCCCACTTCGAAGAGATGGAGAACCCTGGTGTATCTGTTCAAAAACTTACAATTTTGCTAGCACACACCCTGTTGATCCCACAGCCCCATCATATACGGCTGCTGCTTTTGATGCTGAATATATTACCAGATTGATTTTCAATCAGTCCCAGACTAGCGAGGCGTTTGTAAGCAGTTTCGTGGCTGTGTAATTATCAGGTGCCTCAAGTGTAAATGTCGATGCCAAAGAAGGACAGGGAAAAGAAATAAAACAAGACACAAGTGTGTCTTTCTGCAGTGCGAAGTGGGATCATGAAACAAAGGAAGCCCCAGCACGGATTTTGCTTACAGAGACTTGTCTCAAATGTTTGGACTATTTTGTCAATAGTGAAATTGTTCGTGGACTATGCAAAAGCAGAAGATGAAAATCAGCATTTTCAAGGGAGTGTTTAGTGTGTGATTAAATCTCACTTGTGTCCAGCTAATTGTGAGTTTCGGTGTTGTCCTGAATAGAGATGATTTTAAGCGTACATTTGAACTCCTGCTAACTTGAAGCCTGAATAAATGATCCCTTTTCAGGAAATTCAGTAAGGACAAAACTTTTCTCTCGACTATTGTCTGTAACTTTTAACACTATTTTCAATGCTCTAAAATAAATACAGACAATCTGGCCTCAGAGTTCAGTCTCATATTTCAAAAACAGTTTGGTGGTAAAACAGCTTTTTCTTTGTGTTTTTTTTTTTAATGCAGTAGTAAATGCTTGAGAACTGGGACAAAAGTTAGTCCTTGCACCATCCTGTCTATCACCGCTTCTTCCAGAGTTACAGAGACAGAAGAGATTAGAGTTTAAAAATATTGGTGTGCTGTCACTTGGCTTGTTTTTGTTGGCTTGACAAGCCACCAACTGCTGCAGTTTGTTGCCGTTTCACAGGCATCTCCTGAGGTATTTAAACAAGGTTTTCAGTAATTCAGCACCATGACCCTCTTAAATTATATGTCATCTTTTAGAAGCAACAGCGTCCTGAGGATGTGGTGGGCAGCACCTGCAGAAATGGCTAAAGAACCACCTTGTTCACCAGCAAACGTCCCCAGCGCTGTGCCCTGGCCACTGCAGGATACGCTTGTGCTCAGCTACCAAGTGGTCCTTGCTAGCGTCCTAGCTTGCAAGTGGTCCTTTGTTGATCTTTGTGATAGTTTCATACAGAAGATTTATAGGCAGCAGTGATGGGTCACATTTGCTTCTGGATTTCCTGGAAGCCTGTGAGGTACCAGGGGATCTCAATCAAGCAGCTGAGAACAGAGGGAGGACCAGAGGAGAGGCATGAACATAATTGTGGCTTGCAGTAGATGGGAGAGCAAGAACAGCAAACGCAGCTGAGGGGTCTACCATGCAAGGCAGGGGCTGGGAACAGGGCTGGAACCCAATCAGGGAGCTGAGCAGGTGCCAGGAACAGCAACGGCCTCAGAAAACATCATTGGACTCATGAGTTCCGCAAACGTCTGCAGGGAAGGGGCACACTGGATGATGGCAGCGTCCATCAGTGGTTGGTGGCCAACATTCTGGGTGTTTGTGGTCTCCTGGCGACCTGCTATGGTTTGATGGCCAAGAGCAGCTCCCTTGCCTGTCTGCTGCCTAGCAGGGTCTGTCAATAGCTTGGCAACAACCTGGTTTAAGATCCCTGATCTTCAACACGCTGTGCAAATATTTCCACGGAACTACATGCGATGATCTGAACAACAGATAACTTATTAAAAGAGTCATGATTTCCCTGTTTCCTTAGTAACAAATACAATGATTGAGAAGTACAGTGCTTCAGTTTGGAAAAGGATGTCTTCACTTATCTGGTTAAGATACAAATAACGCTGTGGTAGATAACACCAGAAAATTCCTGGGCAAGGAACAACTGTGTTTTGGAGCTGGCCATGGACTGTCTTTGTGGATGCAGACTAGTCTCTCAGGCCAGAGACCACATGAAAAATGTTCGGCTAGATCCCAGACTCGGAGCCTCAGCCTTCCTCCTCTGCTCTAAAGGGGTGCTTCCTATTCAAAATGAAAGCTGATCTCATGTTCCCAGGTGCTTCACCGGGCTGGCTCCGGGCGGCTGGCGTGCTGATCGCACTGCAGTTGTGGCAGCACAGAGCCTGCTACGGGCTGCCAAACCAGCGCGAAAAGCAGGCTGGAGTAGCCAGAAACAGAGTCCTGGCTGCTGCAGTTCGTCCTACTGTCCTATATACGTTTACCTTGGCTGTGAATACTCCCTGCAACTGTACTTACAGCCTACGCACACCCCTTGTCTCCCCCTGTGCTTCCATTTCCCACGCGTAAAAGGAGAGAACAGCAGAAGGACGGCGCTACGTAATTGATTATATTCTGTCCGCTTTGCTTCAAGCAAGCCTGTGCGTGGTGGTGCTTAGGACAGTGAGGCAACCTGTCCAAATTGACTGTGGTGGCTCGTGAGCTTAAAGTTAAGCACGCGCTTAAGTGTTTTGCCAAGCTGGAGCCCCGCACCAAGAGCTGGGAAGCTGTTAGGCGGGGAGACTCCAAAAGCCTTAAATGACTTTGGCTGTTTACCACACTGCAACTGGGCCTACGAAAGTTCACTCTTCGCACCTGGCAGTTGAGATAATTATCCTATCTCTTGCAAAAACATAATAGGTGCATTGTTTGACTTGTGAAGAACAGCAACAAAGTGCAATTGCTGAACTGAGATGTCAGCATAAGAGAATAGAAGTACTGAGGCGAAGGCTTTGATGTGGCAGAGGACAGTGGCCCAGACAGCAAGCATTACACTCCATCCACTTTCTGCTTCTGCTTCTGAAAATACTCCTTACGTTGCAAATCCCTTTCTTAAATGCAAATCTGCAATTAAATGCACTCCGTTCCATTGTTGCTTTCTGAAGCTGAAAATCAAAATGCAAAACCAGGTTGGCCTTCTACAAATGCACCTTGTCACCAAATGGAGGGATTCAATAACAGCAACTTCTGAGGTTCCAAAAGATCAAATACTTATCAGGTGTGCTTTATCTGAAAACTTGCCTTTTATTTGCCAGGCACAAACAAAACAATGATGAAAACAAAGCTCTTTCTTCTCATCCTTCCCCTTTCCCAACCCTAAGGTGCCACAAAATAAGAAGAAAGGCACTTTGCCACCCCTTGCTCTGATGGTTCTGGTGTTTGTGTGGCAGCGCCTACATCAGAATTGAGGATTTTCTGTGCTGAGCTCTCTGCAAACCTAGCCAGACTCTTCCCCAGAAGATTTACAGTCTCTGGACTATAAGTAAGCAAAGCTACACCTCTTAATGAAAACTCTTTTTTTTCTTCTCAAAAACTGGCAGTAGTTCAGTGGGTACAAATCCTGCGTGGGGGTTCTCTTAATTATTTAAATTCAGTGGTAAAATCATGAATACAGTCTTCCTGGTTCTAAGCCAGGCTTGAGCAAAATGTGATCTATCTACTTACAGCTTTTCCTCAGTGTTTTGAATCACTTTTTAAAGTACGCTCTCAGTTTAATTAACGTTGCTTTCTCAGCATATTAAACCTCCAAAACATGAGTGAAGTCAAGGGATCAAATAAAGAGCACACTCAAGTGACATGGCAAAAATACGACAGCTTTTTTGTTTGCCAAAGGTCCTCTGATATTTCTGTGAGTGTTACAGCCTGGCAGCAAAGTGGTAGGGAGTGTTAACATGCATATCAAGAGTCGTGTATTTTCCAGAGCCCTCCACTTGACCCCTGGCGCTGCATCTCCAGCCTCTTTTGCAATTAGCCACATGCACCTGAGATATTCCATGAACACTTGCTATGCCAACACCCATCTGGGTGCTAGCAACATATCTGGTCAAATACTCAGCCCTGCACTGGAATCAAAGTTTTACTTTGGTTATGTAGCACTTACAAGCCAACTGGGTTTTCAACACCTTAGCAATTAATCTGTGCACCAACAAGTGAGCCTGCTTTTTAATAATGGCAAGACAATCCCCAGGTTTTGAAATGGGAGAGGATTTGGAAAGACTTAGTTCTGACAAGTATCCTCGTGAGGTAAGGAATTCAAGACAGTTGTGAGCTATAAATATTCATCTCTGACTTGTTCGGCATAGCTGGCTAAACAATGATCTGAGAGCCTTTTCCCTGGGAAAACCCGCGATGGAGGAAAGTTCCTTCAGAAGCCAAGGGGCATCACAGGGTGCTTTTAACCAACGTTAGCAGAGTCACACTGCACAAACATTAGAGCTTTCAGGATAATGAGCCCTAAACTACTATATATGAGAAGATAATTCAGTTTAGAACTCTATTTTCCCTAGCTGGTAAAGGAAATAAAACTATTGGCTGGTCTGTCAGCAACTGCTTTTAAAAGGCATATGAGCGTATGCTCACATCTAACAGATAGCCCGTTTGTAAAAGCCTAGGACTATCACTGTGCCAATTCAGTTTAACCTTTGAACAGCCTGTGTCCAAATTTCACCTCATGATTTCTTCATTTAGTTCTCCAGGCATTGCCAAACTCTATGCATTAGAAATATGTCTGGTGTGGGCTGGGCTTTGTGGAGGTACCTCTTCATCATCAGAGGTGCTCTGGTTCATGGATAGCAGCTGGCTCACAAGGGTGATCAAAGGTCCAGCTCTACCCAGCTGCCCCATGGCACCCAACCCTAGCAAGGGCACCCCGGCCCTGGCAATGGCTCCCCTATTGTGTTAGGAGAAAGGAGATAGGAAATAAAGCCTGTATCAAATAAAAGTCACATCTCCAGAGGTGTGCCAGTACCATTTCAGGTGGGTAAAAAGAGTAGGTGGGTGGCAGGAAAGCTGCAAGTGTTGAAAATTATTGCCAACAGAGATAGCAAGAAAGATAGCTTAGTTTAACCACAGAATCCACAGTACATAGCTACTGAGCCTACCCCAATTAAAACCACAAAATACAGAATCTTTAACCACAGTAATCAGATGATATGACCAATACTCAACACAAGGATCTACAGAGAACAACTCGAACCCTGGAAAACAATTTCAGGAACATCCATTCTCGAGGTTTGAAAACATCTGTTCAGAGCAGTGCCTCAGAGCATGTGCTGTGGAGCTATCTTTTTCTCAGCAAAAGCTACAGCAAGTAACTTTCTGCTTCTGTGATGCTGACGGGAGGGAGGGAACCCTGCAGCGTCGGGTTGCGCACTTGCAGCACTGCAGCATGAGCAACACGCGCCTCACCTCTAAGTTTGCTCTGAAAGGCCAACTCTCAACCCGTTAAGGAAGACACATGCTCCTGGTAGCCAGCTGGTCAGAAATAAGGCCCCAGATGTGCAGACCTGGCCTCAGGTAATTCCCTCTAGTCTTTTCTAGTGCCTGTTGGAGATTCCAGTGTGAGTAGGCAATGAATGGCCCCACGTAAGCTTCAGGTTTAGGATTGTGAATTCAGCCCTCCGGCTCTCCTCGTCGCACTGTGCACCTTTTGCTCTTGCTGCGTCCTTCTCCAAAGGCTGCTCAGCAGCAGACAGCTCTGCTCCCAACTCCAGGGCAGAGCGCTCCAGCCTCTCCCTTGTGCTGGTTTCGTGCCGCACTTTCTGGCTACGCTGCTCTATGCAAACTGATGCTCCTCGGGAACACAAGGTCTGTTGTGCTCAGTGACAGTCAGTGTAAATATTTTAAATAGTAATGGGAAGCTTTTCATAGTCTTCAAAGCACTGACCTAAAACTTCCAGCTGCAGATCTCATGTGGTTTATATTAGAACATGATGATATTGCAAGTTGGAATATAAGGCTAGCTCTAGCAATAAAAGGACACAGTTTCCACCTATTTAAACTCACCATATCTTCTTACAGATCATCATTGTTCATAATGGATTTCTGGAACTCTTGTTAAAGAGATTTGGGCCTCTCATAACCTTTCCTTAACCAAAGAAGATCAGTTCCTTAAGTGAAAAGAAAATGTTACTCTGTTCCTCTGATACCAGAAATGCCAGCTATTGCTTTGGGTTTTCCTTTTCCTTTCCTTTCACTGCATGATTTGTTCTCATCTGTATTAAGACAAAAGATGGGTTCCCTAAATATTCTGCAGGAAAAAGATGAGAAATAGTTGTTGTCAAGTAATACCTTCCACCAGATTTGAAACTTTACATCACTGTTTGAGCAACTACAATTTCAGGATAACCTGAGAGGTACTTACATGTTTGATGAACAGTGTAGTGAAAAATTCAAGATAACTGTCTTTACCTATTCTAAACCAACCACATTTCATATAACAAATCAATAATGTAAGTTTCCCCTCTCTTCTAGTCTTTTGCCTCAGTTTCTGTGACCTTCTGCCAAAAGTGTTTTAAAAGGATGAAAGATGCTTTGTAAGTTAAGAACTATTAATGAGAACTGGAAATGGGGTAGAACAAAAATATGTCTTCAGACGCTTTGAAGAAAAGGTCGTCATGGTGGGAGATCCAAATTAAAAACAAACCTTCCTCAGGGGCACAGGCAGCACGGATCTGAATGAGGTGGGTGGAGAAACTTATATATCTCAACATGCATCATATAACATGGGAATCTGTGTTGTGCTGGCCAATGCAAATGAGAGGAATGGATGGGGTGCTGCAGCACCCTCCACCTCCTTTCTCACACATGCACGTGGTCCATTATTTCCCCAGTAAATACATGACTATTCCTAGGGCTGAACATCATGCTTAGGCTCACACGGATGGGCCCTCAGTGCGTTTAGGAGCTTAGGACCCCTCTCACAAGGGTAATCCTCTTCCAAAGGAGCATTTGCCTCTTTTTGCATATAGGTGAACCCTGAGGACTGTGTCTGAGAAAACACATTTTATGATTCAATTCTGTGTTTCTCCTCAGTGACCATAAAATCCAAGTAGCTGGATGTGATCGCTCTAAGTCTTTTGGGCACTTTTACCTACTGAGAAAGTTCCAGAGCAGAGAGTTCACAAAACATGTCCTGCAAGAGGAAGTCCTCTTTATGTGTTTTAGGGAGTAGTGAGTTTACCGCAGAAAGGAGCTGGCACTAGTGATCCGATAGACATATGGTGAGAAATGACCTCCGTGCTCAGGGCTCATTTTAGTCTGCAGCCATCCCGAAGCAAAGAGAGAGAGGGTTGGTGTTCTCATCGGGAAAGTAAACCTGCCCTCCCATACCATCTAATAGGAAACTCTCGTAGACCGATGAGTTCAGAAAAAAACAACACACCGTTATTGTGTACAAACTAATTTACCTTCTGGATGACTCCTTTCTTTGGGTGACCTGCTCTAGCTCTCCTGAGTTGTAAAGAGAGAGACCATTTTAAGCATTAAGACAGTTCAAAGAAATATTTTAAAAGCAAATGTCAGGTCACAGGCCCTCAAAGAAACCTGCAACCTCACTTCATCAGGAATGTCCTACAGTCAGATCAGAAGGGCCAGCGGGGGCTCCAAGAGCCTGTCTCTATAGTGTGGGACATGGCTCCTTCTCAAGGTCACTGTGCTTCTCTCACTCACCAAACCCTCCACAGCCCCAGGGATCACCTCTCCACACAGCTCCTGTCGGCTTTTTCTGGCTGCTGAGATGCTGTCAGGGAAGGAGATGCAGAGACAATGCTCTGGGTGCCCAGCATGGGGTTAACACAGCCTAGCAAGACTAGCTACTATGACCCACAAGTTTCTTTTCAGTTTCGTGTCCCCCAAAAATTTCTGCTTCTAACCTCTTTGTCAGAATCTTCCACATTTGTAAAAGAAAACATAAGAAAGATTCTCCATTCCTCATTTCAACTAGAAAAAAGTCTCCAAATATCCAAAGGTGCATTTTATCCAGTACCTGACCCATCTGAGATCATGAATTATGGTAAAAATAACAAAAAACACCACCTCTCAGACCCTGCAGCCTGCTTTCTTGGCCAAAGGGCTCAAAATAAGTTTGGAGTCAAATCAACATAAGCATAAAGCGGCATACAAACTCACACTTGCTGCTCTCTATTTGCCTAAGGAGAGGGGAGAATTCGTCTTTCCAAGTGTGGCCATGGCCTCGCTGAGTCACCTACAGCTGCGCAAGCGGCTGTAAGCTGAGTGTCAGACCTCGCCGCCGAAACTGGACACCCTTTTTGCACAGGTGCAAATGACTGCACAGGGGAGGGGGGGACGACACACGCATGTGGCAACGAGCCGGTCCCAGGGACCCCGCTCCCCTCTCCCTGCCGCAGCCACCGCTCACTGTGGCATGTTCAAGGCTAGTGCCTCTTTCTGGAAGACAAAACCTGAGACTGTGAATGTTTTTGTTTGCAAGTGGGGCTGGGAGTTAATGAAAGTGAGTGCTAATGCAATCTTTGGCCTCGGTGGAGATCAGCAAGTGTCCAGGATGGGAATCTTTGGAGTAAAACACAACACAAAAGTTCTTCTTACACCAGTACCATTGCTGGACTCTGGCTCCAGTTATGACCAGGGTGAATTGTGTCTCTTTTCACACAAAAGAATTTAACCGTGTGTACAAATAGGTACATATACAAAGGAAAATTAGTTGATTGCTCTCTTCTTTGTTATAAAGCACTTGTATTCACAGCAATGGTCTTTCAATTTAATATAACAGACAGCTGTTTATTGCTACTGTCCATTTTGATATTCAAAAGCTGGGACTTGGGGTGAAAAATACAGGACCACTCACTAACAAACTTAAATTTCATACGCTTCAAAAACTTTCTCTCTCCTTCTAACACTGGATCTGCTTTTGCTGTGTTGGCAAGACGCAGTAGTGTCTGGAGACATCTGTTGCTATGTTTATACGAGCAAGTAATTTGGTACAGTAGGAGCATATCAGTAGATGGAGCATTTGGTGCTGAGTCACATTCCTGCAACGTGCAGTTTGGGGGGTTTACTTTGAACTAAACTGAGCCTGGTTCTCAGACCGAGCACCCCCATTGTGCATGTGGCTCAAAGCTGTGTGCGGGACTCGCCCGGGGTTCAGCCTCTCATGACCCATCAGGAATTAGGGCACATTTGGTGCACACCTGAGGCACAGCTTCCAGGTTAGCTTCCTCTGAAAGGAGCCCAGTTTGCATGTGTTACAAGAGTCCCATGAACTGAAACAATGTACAATAAGAAGGGGTGACTGAGAAATTTGCTTAAAAACACACCACTGCCCTGAAACAAAAAGCTAATGCATAGGCAGGCAGTGGAGATCAGACCTGGTTATGCTACATGTGTGCACAGTAGCTGCCTAGCAAGTTCACGGCTTGGATAGATACGATACAGATCAGGAGAAAAGTGAGACCCGTAGAAGGCGAGTGTCCTGCCTGAGGTCAAGCATATCATCAGTGGTTTTATCCATGTCCTTCTGAGTCATCCCAGTTGAACAGCTGGTTACTGGTGCTTGGGAAACAGTGGTGAGTGGGCCCCTTTCTGCACTGAGGGTCCCACACATAGCTTACGCTCTTCTGACTGAACAGAGGTTAGCAAATATTTCTATAGCACATCTTTGGCCAGTAATGGTGCCCTGAGCTGCCAGGTTGTGTTCCGTTTTGAAGCAGTGTGGTACCTTCAGAGTGGTTGACACAAACCTCAAGCCGTACCTAACTGAAGCTCTTCAAAAAAAGAGGAGACGAGAATCAACGTCGCTCAGCATCAGGCTCACAAACAGCAAACGTGACCCTGGGCAAAATTGACAGCCATATTTCAGTTGTGTTATGGTCTTCATTAAATGTTTGTCTTATCAGTGTCTTATATGTTTTGTTTTTTTTTTTTTTTGTGGATACATGGGTCACTGCAAATGTCACAAAACCTAATTTTTACTATTTTGACGGACAACCCACTCTCCTTTATCTAATTGCAAGCTTTTTAGGTTTATCTGTACAATCAAAACCATTCTTTAACAATATCCTCACTATTTCAAAGAAATGGATTTCCTTCCGTAGAGCTGCTGCTCTCACTGCAGTTCAGGACCTCCCTCCTAAAGCTCAACAGAGAAGTGACACTCCTTTGTGTGAGTGGAGTAAGATAAATAAATGCAAGGCATCTCTGGCTTTGTGGGAAGAGCTGGTGGTAAGAGCCGCAGCGAGAGACGGGCACCTGAGAAACACTGTAAAACTCGGTACCCTCTCTGTTTTTTTTACTTTCTCTCTTTTTCTTTTTACCTCATCGTGGGTTCATTTGGATGTTGTGGCCATTACTAACATAGGCAATGACTGCAAAATAATGAAAAGGCAAGAGTAATGCTGCTATGTTGAGCATTCAGTGCTAAATTGTATTATTTTAGTGAAAAGAAGGAAAAAACCAGGCTCAGAGTGATATATTTACTTTCTCCTCCACCTTGCACCTGTTCCCCCCAAACTTCTTTGTTGGCTTAAAAAACCCTGATGTTTTTCCCATAATGTGTGGGCAACTTCAGTGCATCTGAGTTTCTGAGGGTGAGGGGAAATAAAATTAGAAAGTGAATGATCTGCAGCCAGGCTGGGTTTTCAGCATGGTATGCATTTTAGTGAGGCTCTGTAGGGAACCTGGGGCTGGCCCCTGGTCCTTTACTTTTTCCCCTGACAGTGGCATGGCAGCAGCAGCAGCAATGTCCCAGCCCTGAAACTCAGCCTGCTCTGCCGAGACATGCGGCTTCAACATCTGATCTCCACTGAGCCACTCCGTGCCCTGTCTTCCTCTCCTACTCCATCCAGGCCAAAGAAAGTTTAACCACCCCTGGCACAGCGACTCTCAGCACGCCAGGGTGGCAGCGAGCTAGCTGGCAGTCCTTGCAGAGAAAGCCAGGGCAGATATGTGAGGAAAACCTGCCTGCAGCCCAAATGTACGCAGACATCAATGGCAACGGCAGCAATGCTCCCTGTGCAGGGATGTTGGAGGAAGACAGGCTGGGCTGGCGGGGGTGCCAGTAGGGTTAGCATTTGTCTGCACTGAAAGGGTTTACGTGGCAAGGTTTTGGTAGTGGGGAGTGGAGAGGGCTTACAGGGGTGGCTTCTGTGAGAAGTTGTGAGAAGCTTCTCCCATGTCTGATAGAGCCAATGCCCACTGGCTCCAAGACAGACAAATCACTGGCCAAGGCCGAGCCCATCAGTGATGGTGGTACCACCTTTGTGACAACATATTTAAGAAAAGGGGAAAAAAACGCTGTGTAGCTGCAGCCAGAGAGAGAAGTGAGGATATGTGAGAGAAATAGCCCTGAAGACACCAAG